>CM053037.1:11383751-11473751 GCA_028564925.1 Lithobates sylvaticus | reverse complement strand
GCCGGCGCCTCCACACGGAGCCGAGGGACAGGTTGGCTTCGGGTGAGGACATTGCGGGCACCATGGTCTATTGACGTCGTCCCGGCAACGAGCTGCCTGCGCGCCCCCTGAAGGGCGCGCGCGCGGTGTGCTCTGTGATCCGCAAGTCTGTGAGACTCGCTGGATCACAGATCCGAGTAAGGGGTCGATCCCGACCCCTTACCACGTGATCAGCTGTCAGCCAATGACAGCTGATCATGTGATAATAACCGAGCCGGTAATCGGCTTTTTTTCCTGCTCGCACTGACAGCGCGAGGAGAAAAAAAAAAAAAGCCGATCACCGGCGGCAGTGAGAGGGACATCAGTCCCTTTCACTGCAATATGCCCAGGGTCCATGGTGCCCACCTTTGCTAATAAAAGTGCCCCCAGTGCCATCTGTCAGTGCCCCCAGTGCCATCTGTCAGTGCCCCCAGTGCCAGTGCTGCACATCAGTGTCACCTACCAGTGCTCATCAGTGTCACCTACCAGTGCCACCTATCAGTGCCCATCAGTGCCATCCATCCGTGCCCATCAGTGCCATCTTTGCTGTCCCCACCAGTGCAGCCTATCAGTGCCCACCAGTGCAGCCTATCAGTGCCCACCAGTGCAGCCTATCAGTGCCGCCTCATCAGCGCATATCAATGAAGCAGAAAAATTACCTGTTTGCAAAATTTTATAACAAACTATTAAACATGATTTTATTTTTATTTTTAATTTTCCATGTTTTTTTATTTGTTTAGCAAAAAATAAAAACCCCAGCTGTGATTAAATACCACCAAAAGAAAGCTCTATTTGTGGGAAAAAAATTGTAAAAATGTCATTTGGGTACAGTGTTGTATGACCGCGCAATTGTCATTACAAGTGCGAAAGCTGAAAATTGGTCTGGTCACGAGGGGGGTTTAAGTGCAAAGTAATCAGGTGGTTAAAAAAAAAAAAAAATTCTGGCGGAACTCCGCTTTAACAGCTATGTGAATCATTATCGTCTTGGTAAATGGCGCACGGTCTTTGGGAAACAATGACTGCATGGGGCAGTGGCGGCCACTCAATTAGGGGCACTGCCCTCCTAATCCATGCATCAGGCCCCTAATCTACATGCAGGGCACCGGACGCATAGATTTCAATGGGGTTGTTTTTTTTTTTTAAGCACATGATTAGAGCCTGAGTCCCTAATTGGCTTTAAAAAGGGGTGGGCTTGGGGCGCAGAGCAATGCATTAGAGCAGAGACTGCCTGACCTCACAAATGCACTTCTGGAAGAATGGTCAAACATTCCCATAGATACACTCCTTCCTGGACAGCCTTCCCAGAAGAGTTGAAGCTGTTATAGCTGAAAAGGGTGGGCCAACTCAATATTGAACCCTACGGACTAAGACGCTATTAAAGTTCATGTGCGTGTAAAGGCATGCGTCTCAATACTTTTGGTAATATAGTGTCTGTTGTACATTCACATCAGTCCCTGCCCCCAAGAAGCTTACAATCCAAGGTCCCCAACTCAGATATGGTCATGGAACCTCCTTATATTGCTCTCACAGGGCGATCAACGTGGGCCAGTTCACCACACAAATACTACTCCAACCGCACTAATCTGTACAATCACATCCATAATCTAGCCCAGAGGAGCCGTGCCCGACTTAGTACTGTGCCAGCAATGACCAGATGGACGCAGTTCTTCGTACAGACGACATGTCGGTGACATTTCTGTATGTTTAGAAGCCTACAAGCTTAGCACACAAAGATAATCCATACTACTGCGAACACAATTGGGAAAAACAAACATGCATAACAAAGTAACATAGATGGTAGAACTAACATACAGGGACAAGGTCAGGCTGTGAGGTCATGGTGACATCACAGTGCTCCTGGATGGATGGTAAATGTTCCAAAAATTGGCTTGAACCAGAAAATCCAGTTTACAACCTTGCTGTTAAGGACCTGGCAAGAGACCCGATCCCAACTCACTCCAACATATCCGAGTACAACGTCCTCACAGTCTTAGTTTTCTGTGCAAGTGTAAACAAGTCATGCTCTGTGCATAGAGATCACAGTACTTGCCCAGTGGTGGCCCGTTTATTAAGCATAGCTCCCAACCGTCGCCATAGCTCCCAACTGTCCCCGATTTCGAGGGACTGTCCCCATAGCTCCCAACTGTCCCCGATTTCGAGGGACTGTCCCCATAGCTCCCAACTGTCCCCGATTTCGAGGGACTGTCCCCATAGCTCCCAACTGTCCCCGATTTCGAGGGACTGTCCCCATACCTCCCAACTGTCCCTGATTTCGAGGGACTGTCCCCATACCTCCCAACTGTCCCTGATTTCGAGGGACTGTCCCCATACCTCCCAACTGTCCCCATACCTCCCAACTGTCCCCATACCTCCCAACTGTCCCCGATTTTGAGGGACTGTCCCCATACCTCCCAACTGTCCCCGATTTCGAGGGACTGTCCCCAAAGCTCCCAACTGTCCCCGATTTTGAGGGACTGTCCCCATAGCTCCCAACTGTCCTGGATTTTGCGGGACTGTCCCCATAGCTCCCAACTGTCCCTGATTTCGAGGGACTGTCCCCATAGATCCCAACTGTCCCCAATTTCGAGGGACTGTCCCCATAGCTCCCAACTGTCCCTGATTTCGAGGGACTGTCCCCATAGCTCCCAACTGTCCCTGATTTTGAGGGACTGTCCCCATAGCTCCCAACTGTCCCTGATTTCGAGGGACTGTCCCCAAAGCTCCCAACTGTCCCCGATTTTGAGGGACTGTCCCCATAGATCTCAACTGTCCCTGATTTCGAGGGACTGTCCCCATAGATCCCAACTGTCCCCAATTTCGAGGGACTGTCCCCATAGATCCCAACTGTCCCCAATTTCGAGGGACTGTCCCCAAAGCTCCCAACTGTCCCCATAGCTCCCAACTGTCCCCAATTTTGAGGGACTGTCCCCATAGCTCCCAACTGTCCCCAATTTTAAGGGACTGTCCCCATAGATCCCAACTGTCCCCAATTTCGAGGGACTGTCCCCATTCCTCCCAACTGTCCCCGATTTTGAGGGACTGTCCCCATAGCTCCCAACTGTCCCTGATTTCGAGGGACTGTCCCCATAGCTTCCAACTGTCCTGGATTTTGCGGGACTGTCCCCATAGCTCCCAACTTTCCCTGATTTCGAGGGACTGTCCCCATAGCTCCCAACTGTCCCTGATTTCAAGGGACTGTCCCCATAGCTCCCAACTGTCCCTGATTTCAAGGGACTGTCCCCATAGCTCCCAACTGTCCCTGATTTCGAGTGACTGTCCCCATAGCTCCCAACTGTCCCTGATTTTGTGGGACTGTCCCTGATTTGGAGCAATGTCCCTCATTCCTCCTCATTTGTCCCTCATTTCGGTCTGATCTATATAGTTGTATATAAAATGCACTTTTTATCTTTCAAAAAGTGTTTTCCGGTGCCAAACCTTTCATCCAATTTTTAAATCACTGCATTTGTACATTTTAAAAGCACTTGTGGATTTAACCACTTCCCACCCGGCCAATGCATATAAACAGCCGGATGGGGGCTCTCTCCTGAGTGGACGTTCAGGAACGTCCCTCAGAAGGAGGGGGATCGCGCCTGTGCCTGCGCAGCGTCACGATCCCAATGCGCTCGTGTCACCCGGACACGGCGCATCTCTGATCGGCAGGAGGGCTCTGTGATTGGCCCTCCTGATCACATGACGGCCGTGTCCAATCACAGCCGTCATGTGATGTAAACACAGAGCCGGTTGCTAGGCACACGTTTGTCGGTGAGGAGAGCGGATCGCTGCAGCCGGCTGGTGATCAGTGAGTATGAGCTGTTTTTTTTACAGCTTTTTACTCACTGATCACCAGTCTAGTGTAAACACACAACACACCACACAGTATAAACACACATGTCCCCAAATAATAAAAAAACACCTGTCCCCCACATCTGTCCCACTAAAATCACATGTCCCAATGATCATTTGCGTACATATGTCCGTGATCACACAAACCAATTATTATACACTTAACAGAATTTGTTTTACCAAAAACATGTAGCAGAATACATTTTGGCTTAAATTAATGACAAAATTTGATTTTATCGGATTTCTTTTAAAATAGAAAGAAAATGTTTTTTTTTTCCAAATTTTCGCTCGCTCGAGTCGTGAATAAATACCACCAAAATAAAGCTCTATTTGTGCGAACAAAATGATAAAAATTGAATTTGGGTACAGCGTAGCACGAGCGCGTCATTTAAAGTGCGAGAGCGCTGAAAGCTGAAAAATGGTCTGGGAAGGAAGGGGGCGAAAGTGGCCGGTATTGTAGTGGTTAATTAACCTTTTTTGGGTTAATTCTCCTTTAAGGGGGTGTGGCAGGGGGCGTGTCCTATGCCTACATACGTTTGTTAGTAGGTGTCCCTCATTCCCATCTCAAAATGTTGGGGCGCATTAGGGGCGCCGCCCTCTCTCCAATAGATAGATAAATCTATCCATGGCCGCCGCGGCCACCCCCCTATTCATACGTCCGGCCCCTTTTAGGGAACCGGGCGCATGAATAACAGCGGCTGGGTTTTTTTTTTGTTTTTTTTTTAAGCACCAGAGGCTCTAATAAGGTTTCAAAATCGGGTGGGCTCGGGTCGCAGAGAGTGCAAACGGAGCCCACCCAGGTGTATTACAACAGCACTGATCCTCAATCCGGGCCAATCAGAAGCTGGTTTTCCCGGTTCGCCCGAAAAGAGAAGACTCCCGATTGGGGGTGGAAATGGAAGCGGCCGTGGTGACCCGTGGAGAGCAGGAGAACGGGAGGCTGCCACCACCGCCGCCGAGCAAGGGAAGCCGCCGCCGCCGCCGCCGCTGTGATGACCCGTGAAGAGCAGGAGAACGGGAGGCTGCCACCGCCGCCGAGCAAGGGAAGCCGCCGCCGTGGTGACCCGTGGAAAGCAGGAGAACGGGAGGCTGCCACCGCCGCCGAGCAAGGGAAGCCGCCGCCGTGGTGACCCGCGGAGAGCAGAACGGGAGGCCGCCGCCAAGCAGGGGAAGCCATCGGTGAGGGGGTAAGTGCTACCGACCAACTGCCGCCCCCCAAAAAAATAAATTCCACCGGCTGCCACTGGTACTTGCCCCAATAATATGTTCATCTGACTTTCTCAATAGGAGGACAGAGAGAACTTTGCTCGGGCATCATCCATGGTCACCCACCATGGATTCCCTTAATTTGCATAGATTTCCTCTTACTTCCTGTTTGCTATGGTGCAGGAAGTGAAGGGAAATCTCTGCAATGGGACAGGAATGGTAACAAATAAACTGAGATGGGTTATAACTCTCCCTTACTCTATCCAAAATTTAGAAAAAAAAAAAAGAAAGTCTGATAATTTTATGGAGAGGGCTAAGAAGATATAACCATGCCAATGGTGCAGCAGAAAACATATAGCACAGTGAGGAATGTTTGTGGTCCAGAATGATAGGACACTCAAAATTTAGTTGGGCACATAGTTGGGCATACCGGAAGCAGTGCAGCCGTTTTATGGGGGCCGCTAGACTAATTTGCCTCTCAGCCCAGTCCACACCATAAGACTGGCGCTGCACTAACAGTGAAACGCAAGCCAGCGGGGACTCTTACCGTTCTGCCCCCCTGCAAAGTGCTGCCCTAGACCTGGGCCTTGTCGGCCTAGGCCAGGATACAGTGTTGGTAAGTCCCGTGCCTGTTCATACCTGTGTTGACAAAATGTCAGCCCCTGGCTGCTTCCCAGTTTGTGATTTGCTACAAAATTACAATGGCGCAGTCTGATGACTGGGGGAAGAGGAGACTGAGGAAATGCTCCTTCCTGGCTGCAGCAGTAGGATGACATCTCAAGCTAGGCAAAGTCACTCATTGAAGCTCAAGGATGGCTTTTTAACAAAAAAAAAAAAAAAAAGCAGAGAGGGTCAACTCTGATACAGCAGATTACTATGCTTCGGTTATGAATGAACGCAGTGAGTGAGTTCATTTAGAAAAAGAAGAGGCTGGTAAATGACATATTTATTGGCCTCTTCCCCCACTCTCCATCCTGAGCTGCTGGGGGGGAGAGGAGGAAAGCCAGCAGCACTGCAGGGCGAGGGGCAACACAGAGGGGAGCCTGGGCATTAGGGGAATTGCCACTGCGTGTAGTGGTTAGGGTGTGCCCAGGCATACCTGGCACATCCCTGCGTCTATCATTATGTATAGGTCCATTTTAAGGCCCCTTTCCCACGGGTGCTCCAATCAGGTCCGCCTGTCAGTCGGACCTGATCAGGCGCTCATTGCACCTCTATGGAGCAGGAGATGTCAGCGGTTACATGTCCGCTGATATCCGATCCGTGAAATCCAGAAACCCTATTTTCCATCCGTCTGGAGAATCGGATAGGATCGGACAGGCGGTCCGTATTCATCCGGTCTCCATAGAGGACAGCGGGGCTTTGACAGGTCCATCTCCCCACGGTAAGTGGAGACGGATCATTCATCCGCCTGCTCAGCAGGGGATCAGCGGATCGATCTTCGATCGTACACGGATCGTACCCGGATTTTGGCAACGCGTTTTTAAACTACAGAGGAGTTCTACGGCACAGGACACCCGGGGTGGAAGGACGACATGTTTCATTTTTTTGGGGTTCAGCAGAAAATTCTAACAGCCCCCCCCCCCCCCCCCCCAGCCATGCCACACAGCGTAGATGGAGGACTCTCCCCCTGTTTCGATTCAATTCTGACAGCTGCCACTAGCAGCTGTCAGAATACCCAAACCATACCTGCATCCAAATGGATGCAGCTGCTGTTCGACCAAAAAAGGAGATTCCTTCCAGCAACAATTGACCTCCCAGCAAACCAGCAATAATAGTCCTCTCCAGCTAAAATAGACCACCATGCAACAATAGATCCCCCAGCAGCCAGCATTAATAGACCCTCCAGTACACCCCAGCACCCCTTGCCATTACATACATTCAGTACTGGAGGCCCTGGAACTACGTTCCCCCACGTTCCCACTGAAAAAAAGCCCTGTAGCGGATTTCACCCCGATCTTCAGAAATCTGCTGAAATTTGAATAGGGTATGACCAGCTTTAACCTCCTCCCGTCCGCGCTACAGCCAAGTGACGGCTACAGAGCGGGCCTTAATTGCCGGGAGGCCGTCACATGACATCCTCCTGTGCATGAGCTGCCTGTGTGCCCCCTGCAGGGCACACGCTCTGTGAGCATCGGGTCTGAGACTCGGCTGGTCACAGAATCCCGACCCCTTACCATGTTATCAGCTGTCAGCCAATGACAGATAACGTGATGTAAACAGAAGATCGGTATATGTCAGCGTGAGGGGAGAAAAAAGCCAATCACCGGCTTCTGTCACACAGAGAGCCGCGGCTGCCGCATCTGTGCCCACCAGGTGCCATCTACCAGTACCACCTACCAGTGCCCACAGTGCCACCTATCAATGCCCACCAGTACCACCCATCAGTGATCATCAGTGCCACCCATCAGTGATCATCAGTGCCACCCATCAGTGATCATCAGTGCCGCCCCTCAGTTCCCATCAATGAAGGAGAAAATGTATCTGGTTTCAAAAATGTAGAACTATGAAACAGTTTTGTTTTGTTTTTTTCCAAAGTTTTCGGTCTTTTTTTGTTTTGTTTTTTAGCAAAAAATATAAAGCCCAATAGTGATTAAAGACCAGCAAAAGAAAGTTCTATTTGTGTGAAGAAAACAAAAATGTCATTTGTGTACAGTGTTACATGACCGCGTAATTGTCATTCAAAGTGTGACAGCCCTGAAAGCTGAAAAATTGGTCTGGGCAGGAAGGTGGTGAAAGTGCCCGGTATTGAGGTGGTGTTAACCTACTTTCAGATACACAAATGTATGAGAGCTGCCCCAATACAGCAGATCTACTATTGTCAGTAATAGGATCCATCTGTCTGTCTGATGTTACATTGCAACTATCCGGATGTTACATTGTCACATTGCAACTATCCGGATGTTACATTGTCACATTGCAACTATCCGGATGTTACATTGTCACATTGCAACTATCCGGATGTTACATTGTCACATTGCAACTATCCGGACGTTACATTGTCACATTGCAACTATCCGGATGTTACATTGTCACATTGTATATATACGGATGTTACATTGTCACATTGTATATATACGGATGTTACATTGTCACATTGTATATATACGGATGTTACATTGTCACATTGTATATATACGGATGTTACATTGTCACATTGTATATATACGGATGTTACATTGTCACATTGTATATATACGGATGTTACATTGTCACATTGTATATATACGGATGTAACATTGTCACATTGCAACTATCCGGATGTTACATTGTCACATTGCAACTATCCGGATGTTACATTGTCACATTGCAACTATCCGGATGTTACATTGTCACATTGCAACTATCCGGACGTTACATTGTCACATTGCAACTATCCGGATGTTACATTGTCACATTGTATATATACGGATGTTACATTGTCACATTGTATATATACGGATGTTACATTGTCACATTGTATATATACTGATGTTACATTGTCACATTGTATATATACGGATGTTACATTGTCACATTGTATATATACGGATGTTACATTGTCACATTGTATATATACGGATGTTACATTGTCACATTGTATATATACGGATGTTACATTGTCACATTGTATATATACGGATGTAACATTGTCACATTGTATATATACGGATGTTACATTGTCACATTGCAACTATCCGGACGTTACATTGTCACATTGCAACTATCCGGACGTTACATTGTCACATTGCAACTATCCGGACGTTACATTGTCACATTGCAACTATCCGGATGTTACATTGTCACATTGCATATATACGGATGTTACATTGTCACATTGCAACTATCTGGATGTTACATTGTCACATTGCAACTATCCGGATGTTACATTGTCACATTGCAACTATCCGGATGTTACATTGTCACATTGCAACTATCCGGATGTTACATTGTCACATTGTAAATATACGGATGTTACATTGTCACATTGTAAAATATCCGGATGTTACATTGTCACATTGTATATATCCGGATGTTACATTGTCACATTGTAAATATCCGGATGTTACATTGTGAAATTGTATATATCCTGATGTTACATTGTCACATTGTACATATACGGATGTTAGTCACATTGTAAATAGCCGGATGTTACATTGTTACATTGTAAATATGCTGATGTCACATTGTATATATCCTGATGTTACATTGTCACATTGTACATATACGGATGTTAGTCACATTGTAAATAGCCGGATGTTACATTGTTACATTGTAAATATGCTGATGTCACATTGTAAATATCCGGATGTTACATTGTCACATTGTAAATATTCTGATGTTACATTGTCACATTGTAAATATCCGGATGTTACATTGTCACATTGTAAATATCCTGATGTTACATTGTCACATTGTAAATATGCGGATGTTACATTGTAAATATTCTGTCTGGCTCAATCCCAGGCCTTGTGGCTACATACAAAGAATGAGAACTGTATACAGAACCAGGGAAGATTAGAGGAAGGGGGTTTCCTGTGATTGGGAAGGGCTGTAATCAGTGTGCTGTCAGTGGTGTGTGCCAGTCCACCCAGCCTGGATTGTGCCCCCCCCCGCCCGCTGCCCAGCACCACACCTGCAGCTGTGAGATGAGTGCCCTGGGTGGTGGGGGTCAGTGTGTATACAGCAAGGACCCGGCCTGCTTACCCTCTCTTGTGTTTGTTGTCCATTCTCTTCTTCTGCCTGACAGGTTGTAGGGGGATATTATCCGTCATCTTAGCTGCTGGCAGGCTGTGGATGGGGCTGGGAATGGAGAGGCTGTAGGAGGAAGGTGGGGCCTGTGTGCTCTCCTCTTTCCTGCTCTCCCTCTCCTATTATTCCAGCCTGACAAGTAGCAGAGGCCGGACTGCTGGGGGAAGAGGCCAACCCTGTCTCCTTCATTCATAGACAATACAGTGACTGCACCTTCCCTGGCTCCTCCCCTGACCTGCTCAGGCTGCACAGACTCAAAGAGAACCTGTCCTCCTCCTCCTCCTCCTCCTCCTGCAGCATTCCAGCACCCTAATGTCCAAATCAAGATCAATACATCAATCGATCGCTTGCAAATCACTCACTTCCTTATCAATCGAATGATTAGATTGTATGTTCTAATGAGAAGGGCCCTCCTAACCCCAAGGCTGCATTCATACCTGAGCGGAGCGTCTTTGAGATATTTTTGGGGCGTCATTATAATGTTTTTTCGTTAGGGTAAGGAGTTTGAGCTCAGTTCAGTTTAGGAGTTGGGGGTTATTTATTATTTTTAATTTTTTTTTATTTTTTACTTCATTTAATTTATTATTATTATTATTATACGAATAATAATAAATGAATAAATAAATGTAAAATAAATACACAAATAAATAAAAATCATAAATAAAAAATAAATTAATTAATACTAAGTAACACTAAAAAAATAATTAACCCGTAACATTAACCCTTAAAAAATAAAATAATAATAACTAAACACCCTAACACAAAAAAATATTATTATTATTGTTATTAATAATGTATTGTTTTGTTCGAATTTTGGGGTTTGGTATTTTTTTTTTTATTATAATTATTATTAATAATAGAGTATTTCATATTTTTTGAGGTTAGTGGTTAATTAATGTTATTATTATTATTAATAATGTATTTTTTTAGGCTAGCGGGTGCGGGGTCCAGGCAGCAGCTCCAGGCTAGCGGGTGCGGGGTCCGGGCAGCAGCTCCAGGCTAGCAGGTGCGGGGTCCGGGCAGCAGCTCCAGGCTAGCGGGTGCGGGGTCCAGGCAGCAGCTCCAGGCTAGCGGGTGCGGGGTCCGGGCAGCAGCTCCAGGCTAGCGGGTGCGGGGTCCGGGCAGCAGCTCCAGGCTAGCGGGTGCGGGGTCCGGGTAGCAGCTCCAGGCTAGCGGGTGCGGGGTCCGGGCAGCAGCTCCAGGCTAGCGGGTGCGGGGTCCAGGCAGAAGCTCCAGGCTAGCGCGCGGGGTCCGGGCAGTGGCTCCAGGCTAGCGGGTGCAGGGGTCTGGGCAGCGGCTCCAGGCTAGCGGGTGCAGGGGTCTGGGCAGCGGCTTCAGGCTAGCGGGTGCGGGCAGCGGCTTCAGGCTAGCGGGTGCGGGCAGGGGCTCCAGGATAGCAGGTGTGGGGTTCGGGCAGCGGCTTCAGGCTAGCGGATGCGGGCATCAGCTCCAGGTTAGTGGGTGTGGGCAGTGGCTCCTGGCTAGTGGGTGTGGGGTCCGGGCAGCAGCTTCAGGCTAGCGGATGCGGGCATCGGCTCCAGGCTAGCGGGTGTGGGCAGCGGCTCCAGGCTAGCAGGTGTGGGGTTCGGGCAGCGACTTCAGGCTAGTGGGTGCGGGGTCCGGGCAGCGGCTCCAGGATCAAGGGTGCGGGCAGCAGCTCCAGGCTAGCGGGTGTGGGGTCCGGGCAGCCGCTTCAGGCTAGTGGATGCGGGCAGTGGCTCCAGGCTAGCGGGTGTGGGGTCCGGCCAGCCGCTTCAGGCTAGTGGATGCGGGCAGCAGCTCCAGGCTAGCGGGTGTGGGGTCCGGGCAGCCGCTTCAGGCTAGTGGATGCGGGCAGAGGCTCCAGGCTAGCGGGTGTGGGCAGCGGCTCCAGGCTAGCAGGTGTGGGGTTCGGGCAGCGACTTCAGGCTAGTGGGTGCGGGGTCCGGGCAGCGGCTCCAGGATCAAGGGTGCGGGCAGCAGCTCCAGGCTAGCGGGTGTGGGGTCCGGGCAGCCGCTTCAGGCTAGTGGATGCGGGCAGTGGCTCCAGGCTAGCGGGTGTGGGGTCCGGGCAGCCACTTCAGGCTAGTGGATGCGGGCAGCAGCTCCAGGCTAGCGGGTGTGGGGTCCGGGCAGCCGCTTCAGGCTAGTGGATGCGGGCAGTGGCTCCAGGCTAGTGGGTGCGGGCAGCGGCTCCAGGCTAGCAGGTGCAGGCAGCAGCTCCAGGCTAGCAGGTGCAGGCAGCAGCTCCAGGCTAGCAGGTGTGAGCAGCAGCTCCAGGCTAGCGGGTGCGGGCAGCGGCTCCAGGCTAGCGGGTGTGGGGTCTGGGCAGCAGCTTCAGGCTAGCGGGTCCGGGCAGCTCCAGGCTAGCAGGTGTGGAGTCTGGGCAGCAGCTTCAGGCTAGCGGGTCCGGGCAGCTCCAGGCTAGCAGGTGTGGAGTCTGGGCAGCAGCTCCAGGCTAGCGGGTGTGGGGTCCGGGCAGCCGCTTCAGGCTAGTGGATGCGGGCAGTGGCTCCAGGCTAGCGGGTGTGGGGTCCGGCCAGCCGCTTCAGGCTAGTGGATGCGGGCAGTGGCTCCAGGCTAGCGGGTGTGGGGTCCGGCCAGCCGCTTCAGGCTAGTGGATGCGGGCAGCAGCTCCAGGCTAGCGGGTGTGGGGTCCGGGCAGCCGCTTCAATCTAGTGGATGCGGGCAGTGGCTCCAGGCTAGCGGGTGTGGGCAGCGGCTCCAGGCTAGCAGGTGTGGGGTTCGGGCAGCGACTTCAGGCTAGTGGGTGTGGGGTCCGGGCAGCGGCTCCAGGATCAAGGGTGCGGGCAGCAGCTCCAGGCTAGCGGGTGTGGGGTCCGGGCAGCCGCTTCAGGCTAGTGGATGCGGGCAGTGGCTCCAGGCTAGCGGGTGTGGGGTCCGGGCAGCCACTTCAGGCTAGTGGATGCGGGCAGCAGCTCCAGGCTAGCGGGTGTGGGGTCCGGGCAGCCGCTTCAGGCTAGTGGATGCGGGCAGTGGCTCCAGGCTAGCAGGTGCAGGCAGCAGCTCCAGGCTAGCAGGTGCAGGCAGCAGCTCCAGGCTAGCGGGTGCGGGCAGCAGCTCCAGGCTAGCAGGTGTGAGCAGCAGCTCCAGGCTAGCGGGTGCGGGCAGCGGCTCCAGGCTAGCGGGTGTGGGGTCTGGGCAGCAGCTTCAGGCTAGCGGGTCCGGGCAGCTCCAGGCTAGCAGGTGTGGAGTCTGGGCAGCAGCTTCAGGCTAGCGGGTCCGGGCAGCTCCAGGCTAGCGGGTGTGGAGTCTGGGCAGCGGCTTCAGGCTAGCGGAATCGGGCAGCGGCTCCAGGCTAGCGGGTACGGGCAGTTCCAGGCTAGCGGTGTGGGGTCTGGGCAGCGGCTTCAGGCTAGCGGATGCGGGCAGCGGCTCCAGGCTAGCGGGTGTGGGGTCCGGGGCAGCAGCTCTAGTGTAGCGGACTTCCTCTCTGGCTCCAGCGACTGCCTTCATGTTTAGGTGTCCAATAGGATCGCCTGACATTTTGGCCAATCGGGAAACAGGTCTCACTGATTGGCGGGGTGGTTTAGTGTGAAAAAAAGTGAAAATGTATTCGCTATGGTCACACAACTGGGCGGGCTTGGAGCGCAATGATCTCCAATCCGAGCCCACCCTTTTTTGAAGCCTTCAAAAACACTCCCCCCCCAATCCCCACCCTAGGAATTCATGCGCCTGACATCCTGAAAGGGGCCGGGCGCAATGATAGAGGCATTTTTCATTTTGCTATCTGTGTCTTTTGGGGACAAAACAGGAAGTGAGGGAATTCCTGGGTGTCCCCATTGGAAGATTTCCCTTCTGTTCCTGTTCTGAGGACAGCCCAAGATGTGGGATTTTCCATCCCTCTTGGTGATTACAATGAACACAACACATAGAGAGGGGCGGGACACAGACAGCGATAAAAACCTGGCAGGGGTTCTACGTTTTGTATTTAGTTATAGCACACTCCATCAGACCGGCACTGTTGTGGGCACCCCAAGAGCACTCAAGGACCCCCCTCCTATCTCAGCGCACAGAGCCTGAGGTAACCGTGGTGAGCGGGGCTTAGTTGCCTATTGAGATAGAAGCCCATTTTGGCCACACACACCTGAACCTCAGAGTCCCAGAGGATGTAATAAAAGAGCACACCCCATTCAGGCAGGCACTGTGAGGGACTCCTAACTCTCAGTACGGAAGAAGCACAGTACCTGAGGTAACCCCCGGGCGCTGCGGAGGGGGCGGTGCTTAGCTGCCGATGTTATACAGAGAGGGGCGTGGCCATTTCTCCCGCCCAAAATCTGAGGAAATTCCGCGCTGAGGGAAAGGAGGAGGCCGGTCTGTCTTCAGATCCGCGGGGGCGGGGCTGGCTGAATGTAAACAGGAAGAGACAATGTACTGTGAGGAGACCCAGGGAGACTGAGCTGTCTGAAGGTAAAATAAAAGAAGCCATGACATTGTCTGCACTTCTATCGTCTGTATATAATGAGGAGACACTGACTTGTGGGGGGGGGGAGAGGAGCAACCTGGAGGGGCTTCTACAACACGGTGTTCCCTCCCCCATCCTTCTACCACAAGGTGTCCCCTCCCCCATTCTTCTACCACAAGGTGTCCCCTCCCCATCCTTCTGCCACAAGGTGCCTGCTATCCCCTCCTCTGTCCGACTACAAGGTGCCCGCTGTCCCCTCCTCTGTCCTACTACAAGGTGCCCACTGTCCCCCCTCTGTCCGACAACAAGGTGCCCGCTGTCCCCTCCTCTGTCCTAATACAAGGTGCCCACTGTCCCCTCCTCTGTCCGACAACAAGGTGCCCACTGTCCCCTCCTCTGTCCGACAACAAGGTGCCCACGGTCTCCTCCTCTGTCCGACAACAAGGTGCCCACGGTCTCCTCCTCTGTCTGACAACATGGTGCCCGCTGTCCCCTCCACTGTCCTACTACAAGGTGCCCAAGGTCTCCTCCTCTGTCCGTCAACAAGGTGCCCACGGTCTCTTCCTCTGTCCGACAACAAGGTGCCCACGGTCTCTTCCTCTGTCCGACAACAAGGTGCCCACGGTCTCCTCCTCTGTCCAACAACAAGGTGCCCACTGTCCCCTCCTCTGTCCTAATACAAGGTGCCCACTGTCCCCTCCTCTGTCCGACAACAAGGTGCCCACGGTCTCTTCCTCTGTCCGACAACAAGGTGCCCACGGTCTCCTCCTCTGTCCAACAACAAGGTGCCCACTGTCCCCTCCTCTGTCCTAATACAAGGTGCCCACTGTCCCCTCCTCTGTCCGACAACAAGGTGCCCACGGTCTCTTCCTCTGTCCGACAACAAGGTGCCCACGGTCTCCTCCTCTGTCCAACAACAAGGTGCCCACTGTCCCCTCCTCTGTCCGACAACAAGGTGCTCGCTGTCCCCTCCTCTGTCCTACTACAAGGTGCCCGCTGTCCCCCTCCTCTGTCCTAATACAAGGTTCCCGCTGTCCCCCTCCTCTTTCCGACAACAAGGTGCCCACTGTCTCCTCCTCTGTCTGACAACAAGGTGCCCACTGTCCCCTCCTCTGTCCTACTACAAGGTGCCCACTGTCCCCTCCTCTGTCCTGCTACAAGGTGCCCGTTGTTCCCTCCTCTGTCCGACTACAAGGTGCCCGCTGTCCCCTCCTCTGTCTTACTACAAGGTGCCCACTGTCTCCTCCTCTGTCCGACAACAAGGTGCCCACTGTCCCCTCCTCTGTCCTGCTACAAGGTGCCCGTTGTTCCCTCCTCTGTCGGACTACAAGGTGCCCGCTGTCCCCTCATCTGTCCTACTACAGGGTGCCCACTGTCCCCTCCCCTGTCCGACAACAAGGTGCCCACTGTCCCCTCCTCTTTCCGACAATAAGGTGCCCACTGTCTCCTCCTCTGTCTGACAACAAGGTGCCCACTGTCTCCTCCTCTGTCCTACTACAAGGTGCCCACTGTCCCCTCCTCTGTCCTGCTACAAGGTGCCCGTTGTTCCCTCCTCTGTCCGACTACAAGGTGCCCGCTGTCCCCTCCTCTGTCCTGCTACAAGGTGCCCACTGTCTCCTCCTCTGTCCGACAACAAGGTGCCCACTGTCCCCTCCTCTGTCATGCTACAAGGTGCCCGCTGTCCCCCTCCTCTGTCCTAATACAAGGTGCCCGCTGTCCCACTCCTCTTGCTACTATAAGGTGGCCACTATCCCTTCCTCTTGCTACTACAAGGTGACCACTGTCCCCCTCCTCTGTCCTACTACAAGGTGCCCACTGTCCCCTCCTCTGTCCTACTACAAGGTGCCCACTGTCCCCTCCTCTGCCATGCTACAAGGTGCCCGCTTTCCCCCTCTTCTGTCCTACTAAAAGGTGGCCACTATCCCCTCCTCTGTCCTACTACAAGGTGCCCACTGTCCCCTCCTCTGTCCTACTACAAGGTGCCCACTGTCCCCTCCTCTGCCATGCTACAAGGTGCCCAATGTCCCCTCCTCTGTCCTACTACAAGGTGCCCGCTGTCCCCTCCTATGTCCTACTACAAGGTGCCCGCTTTCCCCTCCTCTGTCCTACTACAAGGGGCCCACTGTCCCCTCTTCTGTCCTACTACAAGGTGCCCGCTGTCCCCTCCTCTGTCCTACTACAAGATGCCCGCTGTTGTCCCCTCCTCTGACCTACTACAAGGTGCCCGCTTTCCCCTCCTCTGTCCTACTACAAGGTGCCCACTTTCCCCTCCTCTGTTCTACTTTAAGGTGCCCACTGTCCTCTCCTCTGTCCTACTACAAGGTGCCCGCTGTCCCCTCCTCTGTCCTACTACAAGGTGCCCGCTTTCCCCTCCTCTGTTCTACTACAATGTTCCTGCTGACACCTCCTCTGTCCTACTACAAGGTGCCCACTGTCCCCTTGCCTTTACAGCTTCTACCACAAGATGCCCCCAGTCTGTCCCACTGGAATTATATCACAAGGTGCCTGCTGTCCCCTTACCCTGCCTTTCTACCACAAGGTTCCCACTGTCCCCTCCCTCACCCTTCTACCATAAGATGCCCGCTGTACCCTCCCTCACCCTTCTATTACAAGATGCCCACTGTCCCCTCCCTCACCCTTCTATCACAAGGTACCCGCTGTCCCCTCCCTCACCCTTCTATCACAAGATACCCGCTATCACAAGATACCCGCTGTCCCCTCCCTTGCCCTTCTACCACACGGTTCCCACTGTCCACTCTTTCAAATTCTACCACAAGGTGTTCACTGTGCCCCCCCTCGCTCTTCTTCCACAAGGTGCCTGCTGTCCCCTCCCTCGCCCCTTCTACCACAAGGTGCCCACTGTCCACTCTCCCCATTCTACAAGGTGCCCATTGTCCCTTCCCCCTGTTCTACCACAAGGTGTCCACTGTGCCCTCCCAATCCTTCTACCACAAGGTCCCCACTGTCCCTTACCTCACCCTTCTACCAAAAGGTGCCACTGTCCCCTCCCCCTGTTCTACCACAATGTGCCCACTGTCCCCCCACCTGTTCTACCTCAAGGTGCATGCCCGCTATCCCCTCCCCCATCCTTCTACTACAAGGTGCCCATTGTCCCCTCCCTCTTCCTTCTACCACAAGGTGCCCACTGTCCCCCCCCCCCATTCTTCTACTACAAGGTGCCCGCTCTCTCCCCACCCCCATCCTTCTACCACAAGGTGCCCACTATCCCCTCCTCTGTCCTACTACAATGTTCCTGCTGTCCCCTCCTCTGTCCTACTACAAGGTGCCCACTGTCTCCTTGCCTATCCTCCTCCTACCACAAGTTGCCTGTAGCCCCCTACCCCAACCTTTCTACCACAAGATGCCCCCAGTCTGCTCCACCGGCCTTCTACCACAAGGTACCCGCTGTCCCCTACCCCAACCTTCTTTTCAAATATTTTATTGGTAACAAACAAAAACATTACATAAATAGCAACAGTTCAGCTTTTTAGAATAAGTGCTTACATAGTACTCAGTAATGTGCGTAAGGATGACGCAATAGTACAATACAAGGTGCTCAGGCCGGGAGAGCATAAGTGCACATATGAAATTAGGCAATTACAGAGATGTAAACAGAATTGGGTCAGAGCCCCTATTAACAAGGTGGATAAACTGAAGGTAACACATTATATGGGTGGAGATAGGTTATCCGCCAAACTAGTCATAAGGAGGCAGAGCGTTACCCTAGATTTGGGGGGGGGGGGGGGGAGGGAAGGGGTCCAGGAGGGGAAGTCGGAGCAGTAGTGTTAGACAGGGCGAGAAAGGAAAAGGGAGGGCAGCAAAGGAGAGGTGGGTCGGACGGCACACACAGGACCGGAAAGTAAGTTTTGAGGATGAGTTTTTTATAGAAGGAGTTATGGCTCAAGGAGGTTGTTATCAAAGTCTTGGGGTAGGAAGTGGTTGGTCCAGGGGTGACAAATTTTTAGGTGTTTGGGGATCTTATCTAGAATGGTGGCCTCAATTTTGCTGTGAATCATTGCTTGGGTGACCCTGTTTTTAGTTTCAGCTATATGAAGGGTAGGGGTCTTCCAGGCTTTTGCAATGGTTTGCTTGGCAGCTGTGGTAAGGTGCAGAATGAGCCGAGTTTGTGCTTTAGTAAGGTGGTTTGGGAGGAGGTTTAAAAGAGCCAGGGAGGGGTCTGGGGGGAAATCATCTTGGGTTAATGTAGAGATCATCTGGAATATTATTGCCCAGAAGCTGCGCACTATAGGACATGTCCACCATATGTGGAGGTGTGTGCCTCGCTCACCGCAGTTTCTGAAGCAGGTAGGAGAATATGATGGGAGGAACTTGGCAATCCTGGTCGGGACCAGGTACCATCTCATCAGTACTTTGTAGCTGGCTTCGAGTGCGAGGATGTTTTGGGACGAAATTTTGGTGTTGGCCCAGACAGTGGACCATTCATCTGCATCCAGGTCTTTGGTAAGGTCTTTGGACCATTGTTGGGCATAGGGAGGAAGAGCACCTGGGGCAGAAGTGTACCCCAACCTTCTACTACAACATGCCCCCAGTCTGCTCCACCGGCCTTCTCCCACAAGATGCCTGCTGTCCCCTACCCCAACCTTCTACTACAACATGCCCCCAGTCTACTCCACGGCCTTCTCCCACAAGGTGCTTGCTGTCTCTTCCATAACCCTTGTACCACAAGATGCCCACTGTCCCCTCCCTCGCTCTTCTTCCACAAGGTGCCTGCTGTCTCCTCCCTCGCCCTTCTACCACATGGTACCCGCTGCCCCTCTCTCCCTTTTTACCACAAGGTGCCCACTGTCCCCTCCCCCATCCTTCTACTACAAGGTGCCTGCTATCCCCTCCCCCTTCCTTCTATCACAGGAAGCCGCTTCCCATGGGGGGCACTCGTGCGTGCTCACTCATAAGCCCCCGCTGTCTGTGTCAGTGGTCCCTCATCACTGGAGTTGATTGACAGGAGAGGGAGCCAATGTATTTGTAGCTGCTGACTTTTCATTTTTTTTGTGGGGTGGGGGCTGGACCTCCTCTTTAAGGACCCATTCACACTGTGTGCCGTAACTGCTATTTTTCTGCACTGGATCAACACCGCTCACCACAACAGCCCACGGGAAACAATCGTTTTCTATGTGCTCTGTTACCACCACGATGCAGGTGTGATATGTGTGGTGAAGAAAAAATGCGGACATTTTTGCACAACGCATTGAGTTGTCACCACAGCGCCACGCGCTGCAGCGCATAGACTTGAATGGAGTGGAAATTTGTACACGCTCAATAAAGTTGAAAAACAAAATGGAAACAATGCAATACAATGAAACAATGTATCACAGCACCTGGTAAAAAAAAAAGGACACCAGCGAGCGCACCAAATGTTCCGTTTTAGTAAGCAGCGAATGTAAATAGGCCCCATCCGTGCGCATGTGTACCCGGGAGAATTCTGACCATTGTCATTGTACATGTGGTCAGTTCTGATGAAATTTCCTGGCAAAGGTTTGTCCTCTAATCTGGCATTTGCTGTATGCCATGCTTCTGTGCCGCCTGCTTTCCTTTTTTCTTGCCATCTCCAGATTAGATTCTGTAAATAACTCATACTGCCTCTTTAGTGGCCTATTAGACCCCATGCACACTGGGAGTTCAGCCCCGATCCTAGTGTTTTGGCGCAGGAGGAAGACACAGGCCCGCCATACAGCCCCACTGGATGGCGTGATCAGCCATGACTAAGGACTAATGGCCGAAACGCGTAGGGTATTTTACAGCTTTGTCCATGTATTTAATAAGGAAATACCATTTTGGGTGTCATCCTGAGTGCCGACCATCTCTTTCCTTATTCTGGTACGTTGGAGATGTCAGCAGCCTCAAGGTCTGAGCTTTTATGTAGGAAGGTTGCAGCGTCTACACCCCTGTTTTCCTTTACTATTGAGTTGGCCCACAATGTACACTATATTGTCAAAAGTATTGGGACACCTGTCTTTACACACACATGAACTTTAATGGCATCCCAGTCTTAGACCCGCATACACACTATTACATTTTCTGCAGATTTTTGTCTTCAGATTTACCAAAACCATGTAGTGTAAGGGCCAGCCTGATTGCATACAAGTTGAAACTCTTATGCCGCGTACACACGACCAGACTTTCCGGCAGACTAGGTCCGACGGACCTAGAAATAGAACATGTTTCGAACCTGTCCGACAGACTCAATTCCTATCGTGAAAATCGTTCGTCTGTATGCTGGTCCGACGGACCAAATACAATGCAAGGGAAGCCATTGGCTACTGAACTTCCTTTTCTAGTGCCGTTTACGTCAATCACATTCAATGTGAATGGACTTTCGAACAGAATTAGTCCTTTCGTGTGTGGCCAAGTCTGTTAGTTCGGAAAGTCTGTCGGAAGCCTGTCACACCTTTTCTACCGGAAAGTCCTGTCTTGTGTACGCGCCATTAAGGTTTGACCTCATAGTATATGGTTTTGGTAAATCTAAAGCCGAAAATCTAATGGTGTGTATAGGGCTTTAGTCCACAGGGTTCAATATTGGGTTGGCCCACCCTTTGCAGCTATAACAGCTTCTGTTACAACTCTTCTGAGAAGGCCGTCCACAAGGTTTAGGAGGGTGTCTATGGGAATGTTTGACCATTCTTCCAGAAGAGCATTTGTGAGGTCAGGCACTGATGTTGGACAAGAAGGCCGGGCTCGCGGTCTCCGCTCTAAATCATCCCAAAGGTGTTCTAACCGGTTGAGGTCAGGCCAGTCAAGTTCCTCCACCCCAAATTCGCTCATCCATGTCTTTATGGACCTTGCTTTGTACACTGGTGATCAGTCATGTTGGAACAGGAAGGGGCCATTCCCAAACTGTTCCCACAAAGTTGGGATCATGAAATTGTCCAAAATGTCTTGGTATGCTGACGCCTTAATAGTTCCCTTCACTGGAACTAAGGGGCCAAGCCCATCCCCTGAAAAACAACCTCCACATCATAATCCCCCCCTCCACCAAAAGCTTTGGACCAGAGCACAAAGCAAGGTCCATAAAGACATGGATGAGCTAGTTTGAGGTGGAGGAACTTGACTGACCTGCACAGAATCCCGACCTCAACCTGACAGAACACCTTTGGGATGAATTAGAGCGAATTAGAGCGGAGACTGAGAGCCAGACCTTCTAGTCCACATCAGTGCCTGACCTCACAAATGCTCTTCTGGAAGAATGGTCAAACATTCCCATAGACACCCTCCTAAACCTTGTGGACGGCCTTCCCAAAAGAGTTGAAGCTGTTATAGCTGCAAAGGGTGACGCCAACTCAATATTGAACCCTACGGACTAATGCCACCCGTACACACGGTTGGAAATTCGACGGAAAATGTCCGATAGGACCATGTTGTCGGAAAATCCGCCCGAGTGTGGGCTCCATCGGACTTTTTCCTTTGGAAAAATTTTGAGATCCTGCTCTCAAATTTTCCGCCAAAAAAATCCGATCAGACTTTTTCCGATCGTGTGTAGAGAATTCCGACGGACAAAGTGCCACGCATGCTCAGATCAAACTATGAGATCAAAGCTATTGGCTACTAGCCTCTACGTAGTTCCGTCGTACGCAACGAACGTCACCACGTTCAGAATGATCGGATTTTCCGACAACTTTGTCCGACCGTGTGTATGCAACACCAGTTCGGACAAATGCCGTCTGAAAAAAATCAGATGGAGTTTGTGGTTGGAACTTCCGACCGCGTGTACGGGGCATTAGACTGGGATGCCATTAAAGTTCATGTGCGTGTAAAGGCAGGCGTCCCAATACTTTTATCAATATAGTGTACACTGTGGTCCAGCCTGGATCCATCCGAAAAACGGACCCATGGATTTGGACTGAACACCCCATGTGAAAGGGGTCTTGTTTTCTCTTAACAGTCCCGTTGTAACATTTTGACAGTAGTGTAAGCTAGCGGGCATGTGCTGCAGTTCTCATACGTTGGTGGCACCAAGAATGGGGTTCATTTTATCCCCACAATCTCTTCAGTGTACCCCCAGACCTTATCTTGTCTAGCCTATGACAAAGCAAAAAGAGGTTCCAGTACAACCCATACACCGTGAATTAACACCCACATTTTATTACACCCACTTTTTGGGCAACTTCATATACAGTTTTCTGTACCTTCTGCATGACGCAAAAGGCACCTGAAAAGCAGCCCGGGGGCAGTGGCTTCCTTGTGACCAATCTTTATGTTTTCTGCATGGAATGGGTGGAGGCTTCCTACATAAAGTAAGGAGTCACGGGTCCAAAAATTATTTGACATCTAGGAATCGTTCCTTCTAGCTTTGCCTACAGGTACCAAACAATTGACACTACCATGCTTTCAATATAGCCAATGGTTTTAAACTAGATCGTTAACCGACAACCCTCTAATTCAGGGATATGCCATTAGCGGACCTCCAGCTGTTACAGAACTACAATTCCCATGAGGCATTGCAAGACTCTGACAGCCACAAGCGTGACACCCAGAGGCATGATGGGGCTTGTAGTTTTGCAACAGCTGGAAGTCCACTAATCCCTGATCTAATTGATATCCCACCCTCAACTTAAAATTAAAATATATTTTACACTTTAACAGCTCCCCCCCCCCCCCCCCCCCTTTTCATCATCTGCTAGTTGTTAGCGCACCCACCATCCACCTTTGTTTCTAATGCCGCGTACACCCGATCGGAATTCTCGTTGGAAAAAGCTCTGATGGTTTTCCCCGGCGGATTTCGGCTCAAAACTGTCTTGCCTACACGCGGTCACGCCAAATTCCGACCGCCAAGAAAGCGGTGACGTGCAACACTACCACGAGCCGAGAAAAAAAATAAAGTTTAATGCTTACGAGCATGCGTCGAATTGTTTGAGCTTGCGTAGGAATTTTGCGCGTCAGAATTGCTACAGATGATCGAAATTTCCGATAGAAACCTTTTCCGTTGCAAAAATTGAGAACATGCTCTCAATTTTTTGCCTGTCGGAAATTCGGCCAGCAAAATTTCCGATGGAGCCTACACACGGTCGCATTTTCCGATGAAAAGCTCTCATCGGTCTTTTTCTGGCCGGAATTCCGATCGTGTGTACGCGGCATTAATGTCCCTCCTTTGACCAGTGCATACATAAGGGCACACGAGTGACGCCCTCTCTCCTGACACCCTCTCTCACCAATGGATAGATTCATGCATTACATGAATCCATCCATCCATCCATCCATGGCCGCCGCTGCCACCCCCTATTCTGGGACCCGTCCCCTTTTCGGGCGCCTGAATTACAACGGCGGGAGGAGGATTTTGAAGCACCCGATTAGAGCCAAAAGCAACATCAAAACGTCACTTCCGTCCACAGCTGTTAAAAAGGGCCATTTTTTTTTTTTTTTTATTGCATTTTAGTGTAAATATATGAGATCTGAGGTCTTTTTGACCCCCAGATCTCATATTTAAGAGGACCTGTCATGCTTTTTTTTCCTATTACAAGGGATGTTTACATTCCTTGTAATAGGAATAAAAGTGACACAATTATTATTTTTTTTTTAAACAGTGTTAAAAGAAAAAAATTTTTACACGTGCCCCGTCCCGCCATGCTCACATGCATACGTGAGCACATATGAAAACGGTGTTCAAACCACACGTGAGGTATCGCCGCGATCGGTAGAGCGAGAGCAATAATTCTAGCCCTAGACCTCCTCTAACTCAAAACATGCAACCTGTAGAATTTTTATTAAACATTGCCTATGGAGATTAAGGGTAAAAGTTTGTTGCCATTCCCCGAGCGGGCGCAATTTTCGAGCGTGACATGTTGGGTATCAATTTACTCAGCGTAACATTATCTTTGACAATATAAACAAAAAAAAGAGGCCAACTTTACTGTTGTCTTGTTTATAAAGTTTAAAAAGAGGGTAAAGCTCCACTTAAGTTTCATCCAGTGAAAAGGAGCTGAAGAAGTTGGAGTGACAGGAGCCTCAAAGCTGACAAGGACGTACCACCTACAAAAAAGGAGGGCGAAGGCTGGCTAGAAGAAACGCATTAAAAATCCTTTGCCAGGTAGCAGAGGTACACATTAAATTCATCTACTAAAACCGTACAGTTGATCAGAAAAGTGAGTACACCCCTTACATTTTTTTTTTTTTTAATATATATTAAATTTTTTCATGTGACAACACTGAAGAAATTACACTTGTCTACAATGTAAAGTAGTGAGTGTACAGCTTGTATAACAGTGTAAAATTTGCTGTTCCCTCAAAATAACTCACAGCCATTAATGTCTAAACTGCTGCCAACAAAAGTGAGTACACAAATGTCCAAATTGGGCCCAATTAGCCATTTTCCCTCCCCGGTGTCATGTGACTCATTAGTGTTACAAGGTCTCAGGTGTGAATGGGGAGCAGGTGTGTTAAATTTGGTGTTATCACTCTCACTCTCTCATACTGGTCACTGGAAGTTCAACATGGCACCTCGCGGCAAAGAACTCTCTGAGGAAAAAAAAATAAAATAAAATAAAAAAAAAATTATTGCTCTACATAAAGATGGCCGAGGCTATAAGAAGATTGCCAAGACTCTGAAACTGAGCTGCAGCACGGTGGCCAAGACCATACAGCGGTACAACGGGACAGGTTCCACTCAGAACAGGCCTCACCCTGGTCGACCAAAGAAGTTGAGGTCACGTGCTCAGCGTCATATCCAGAGGTTGTCTTTGGGAAATAGACGTATGAGTGCTGCCAGCATTGCTGCAGAGGTCAAAGGGGTGGGGTGGGGTGGGGTGGGGGGGGGGGTCAGCCTGTCAGCGATCAGACCATACGCAGCACACTGCATCAAATTGGTCAAATTCCCAGAAGGAAGCCTCCTTTATAGATGATGCATAAGAAAGCCTGCAGTTTGCTGAAGACAAGCAGACTAAGGACATGGATTACTGGAACCATGTCCTGTGGTCTGATGAGACCAAGATAAACTTATTTGGTGTCAGATGGTGACAAGCGTGTGTGGCGGCAACCAGGTGAGGAGTACAAAGACAAGTGTGTCTTGCCTACAGTCAAGCATGGTGGTGGGAGTGTCATGGTCTGGGGCTGCCGGCACTGGGGAGCTACAGTTCATTGAGGGAACCATGAATGCCAACATGTACTGTGACATACTGAAGCAGAGCATGATCCCCTCCCTTCAGAGACTGGGCCGCAGGGCAGTATTCCAACATGATAACGACCCCAAACACACCTCCAAGACGACCACTGCCTTGCTAAAGAAGCTGAGGGTAAAGATGATGGACTGGCCAAGCATGTCTCCGGACATAAACCCTATTGAGCATCTGTGGGGCATCCTCAAATGGAAGGTGGAGGAGCGCAAGGTCTCTAACATCCACCAGCTCCGTGATGTCATCATGGAGGAGGGGAAGAGGACTCCAGTGTCAATCTGTGAAGCTCTGGTGACCTCCATACCCAAGAGGGTTAAGGCAGTGCTGGAAAATAATTGGACCCAAAGTGTCAATATTTTGTGTGTCCACCATTATTTTCCAACTTGTCTTTGTACTCCTCACCTGGTTGCCCCCACACACGCTTGACACCATCTGAACCAAAATAAGTTTATCTTGGTCTAATCAGACCACAGGACATGGTTCCAGTAATCCATGTCCTTAGTCTGCTTGTCTTCAGCAAACTGTTTGCAGGCTTTGTGCATAATCTTTAGAAGAGGCTTCCTTCAACCTCTTGATATGACGCTGAGCACATGCACCCAGCTTCTTTGGGTCGACCATGGCGAGGCCTGTTTTAAGTGGGACCTGTCCTGTTAAACCGCTGTATGGTCTTGGCCACCGTGCTGCAGCTCAGTTTCAGGGTCTTGGCAATCTTCTTATAGCCTAAGCCAGTGATGGTGAACCTTGGCACCCCAGATGTTTTGGAACTACATTTCCCATGATGCTCAACTACACTGCATGAGTATCATGGGAAATGTAGTTCCAAAACATCTGGCGTGCCAAGGTTCACCATCACTGACTAGGCCATCTTTATGTAGAGCAGGTTTTCTCAAACTACAGCCCTCCAGCTGTTGCAGAACTACACATCCCATGAGGCATTGTAAAACTCTGACATTCACAGACATGGCTCGGCATGATGGGAATTTTAGTTCCTGAACAACTGGAGGGCCGTAGTTTGAAGACCCCCTGATGTAGAGCAACAAATAATTTTTTTCCAGATCCTCAGAGTTCTAAGAGAGAGCAATAACAGCAAATTGAACACACCTGAGACCTTGTAACACTAACGAGTCACATGACACCGGGGATGGAAAATGGCTAACTGGACCCAATTTGGACATTTTCACCTAGGGGGTAGACTTTTGTTGCCAGCGGTTTAGACATTAATGGCTGTGTGTTGAGTTATTTTGAGGGGACAGCAAATTTACACTGTTATACAAGCTGTACACTCACTACTTTACATTGTAGACAAGTGTCATTTCTTCAGTGTTGTCACATGAAAAGATAGAAGAAAGTATTTACAAAAATGTGAGGGGTGTACTGACTTGTGTGAGATACTGTATAAGATAGTACATCTATATTACAACATGCTGCTAATAGAATACTAAAATATAATCCTTATAAGATAAGCTTAAATAAAAACAAACTAACAGTCTTCTATATGTGAAAAAACATCTTCCAAGTGAGGAAAAAAAAAAAAATACACACAATTAAAAAGTAATGCCACTTGCCATAGTAGAAACGTTTATGCATTAGCAATGAATTCAAAGCTACAATAAGAGACTTAAAACATTATCGTGTGGATTATAGCCTTATTGATGATAATTTTCTAGAAGTTGGGACAAAACGATTTCTTAACTTTAATGTCTCATATACAAGTGAAAGAGAAACTGCACTTGTGAATATAAAATACCTTTTTTTCAAAATGTATAGCTGCAGGCACACCACGAGATATTTATTTATGGATCTATATCTCTATGATAAATATCACAGCGATCTAGTGCAGTTTCTCTTTCACTTGTATGAGACGTTAGAGTTACAGTGGTTGTATAGTCTTTTTTTTTTACTTTTACCTACAGGCAAGCCTATAATAAGGCTTACCTGTAGGTAAAATTAATATCTCCTAAACCTGTACAGTTTAGGAGATATTTACTTTTCATGCAGCTGCTGACGTCATGCAGCGCATGCGTTGTTAAGGCCCGGCTGAAGGTCCAGCAGAATTGCCAGACCTTGCCATGAAAAAGACTCCCGCGCAACGTATCGCGGCTTCGGCCACTCATAGCGCCGAAGCCGCGATACCTGGAAGACACAGGCCGAGGCAACATGTCAGCTCCCTTGGCGTGGATCGGGTGAGATACTGGCACCTCTTTCCAAAAGGTGAGTATTTCATAATGATCTAGTATGCCCTGCATATTAGCTCATTATGCCTTGCAGGCTTTATTTTTTCTATTTTGTTAAAAGTGTGGGTTTACTACCGCTTTAAGAAACAGTTTGTCCCGATTTCTAGAAAATAATCAAAAAGGCTATAGTCACGCTAACGTTTAAGACTTATTGTAGCCTTGAATTCATTGCTAATGTAAAAAATGTTCTACTATGGCATGGCAAGTGCCATTACTTTTGTAATATATATATATATATATAAAAAAAAAAAAAAAATCTTTCGTATTTAAATCGGCATATAACACGCACCCCCCCCCCCCCCCCCCCCCCCCGGCCCCCCCCCCCTAAAATCAGGGGAAAATCATGGGTGTGTTATACGCCGATCCCCCACTGATTGTTAGGAAACGAGCGAGCGGAGCCGAGATACAAAAAGCCGAAGTACACTCGGCTCCTCTCGCAGTCCCGCCCACCTCCACTGATTGCGAGAGGAATGAGCGCCTCTGACATACAGAAAGCCGAGAGTACTTCGGCTAGTCTCGGCTCCTCTCGCAGTCCCGCCCTTGACTGCGAGCAGAGCCGAGTCTAGCCAAAGTACATTCGGCTTTCTGTATGTAAGCGGCGCTCGCTCCTCTTGCAATCAGTGGAGGTGGGCGGGACTGCGAGAGGAGCCGAGTAAAGCCGAATTACACTCGGCTTTCTGTATCTCGGCTCCGCTCGCTCTTCTCTCAGTGGAAATCTGCGCCAAATTTAAAATCAGGGAAATGGTGCAAAGAGACTGGCAAGGCTGCAAATGTACTGGGCAAGGCTGCAGATGGACACTGATAAAGCTGCATTGATGGGCATTTAAATGTAATTTTTTTCCCTTAAACTTCCCTCCTAAACTTGGGGTGTGTGTTATACGCCGATAAATACAGTACATGGTCATTGAATACATTACATGCTGTAAACCAGGGGTGGGCAACCTGGGGCCTTCCCAGTTGTTGAACTACATTTCCCATGAGGCATTGCAAGGCTGGCAGTTACAATTACTCCCAGAGGCACGATGGGACTTTTAGTTCAGCAACAGCTGGAGGGCCCCCCCCCCCCCCCGGGTTGCCTACCCCCCCTGCTGTAAGGCAACATAAAACCAAGACTTGTTACCCAATAGTCATTAATAGACAGTGCACTGAGAAAAAGCCATCCCAAAATTTATTTTCAAGAAGGACGAAAAAAAAAAAAAAAAAACAAACAAAAGGAACCAATAAAGTAATACATTCAGTAGATGTCGAAAAACACTACGTATTCCTAAAAAGGCATACATTCACATCGCAGAATCTTGGCACTGGAATGCCTTTGCAACATTAAACTTTACAATGTAAACAGGAACTATCATGTTCAAAGTGTTACTAGTCCATTGAGAAAGGCACAAAATGGCAATGATTTTAAGCGACAAGCTAGGTGCAATAGATACATTTTTTTTTTTTGGTACTCTGCGCAGGTATTTTTGGCCTTTCAGAAAGCAAAAAAAAATAAAAATAAAAAAATTAAAGTTTCCCCACACAGTAGTTGAAGAGGAAGATTTGTAACCCAACTAACATGAGACTAGTTTCAGTGCTTGGAGTGTTTCCAGTACCAGTTAGTTTTTACAGCAGAATTTAAACAAGGGGGGGGGGGGGGGGGGGGGAATAAAATAATGAGGTAGATAACTTAAAAAGTTAAACAACTCTTACAGCAACCGTAAAACACAAAACGACTACTGGTCACCTGTAAAAGTAGACTAAACATAATACTGCTCACTGTAGAAGAGAACATTTAAAGCTGATTGGAGGAGCAAATTGTCACAACTGCCCCCTTTTTTTTTTATAAATTTTTTTTTTTAAACGTTGTGATAAAAATATGTTCCAAGTCCTACGACTCTTCCCAGACAGCTACCACAAAGAGTCCAAAAAAAAAAACAAAAAAAACAAAAAAAAAAAAACACGCATACGTTGAAAACGAGCAGCCACCATGGGAGGAGGGGGGGGGGGGGGTTAGGGGTGGCCGCAGTCACCAAAACAGCATTGTCTGTAACAAACTCACGTTTCAGTTCAAATTCAATAATTTTCTGAAATCTACTGCTAAATAAAAAGGATGGCAAATTCCAAAATATGTACCCGCATTTTTTTTTTTTTTTTTTGTTTTTTTTAATTTTAACTTAAAGTTTTGTTGAAAATCCAGATATAGGCAGGAGGACTGTTCTCACATTTTAAAGTTTGTAATGCAAAAAAAAAAAAAAAGTTTGAAATTGGTTTGTAAAAAGGTAAACATTTTTGACCTTTGGAAAGAACACCATCCACACGTCAGCCTTGAATTATTCGCAGCATCTGAGGTGCAATTTTTTAATTTTTTTTGTCCGTTCTGATGCCAGGAGGCAATTCTGGGTTGTACTCATGGCCGCTCTGAAAATAAACCCACCAAAAAAAAAAAAAAAGTCCCAAAAAAATAAAAAAAAGGTGCAGGAAATTCCAGCCACCCATTTTATTTCAAGTGTCCGCTTTCACGCATTTTTTTGGCTGCCATCACGTAGATCATTTCACAGCTATATTCTTTTCCTCCATAAAGTGTGCAAATTGGTGTTTCGGCACACTTTCCGCACTTGTTTCTTCCCTCTCGGCTATAGTCTGACTTGCACTAGTCTGGCTGACGTCCAGGCTAGAGACAGTAGCTGTGGTGAGGATGGAAGGACCTCCATTACTGACAGGCAATGTAGGAATGCCACCACTCTGGATGACTGAGATCTCATTAGTCTTGAAGGCCAAGCTGCTGCTAAGAGCCGTAGCGTACTGGTTCCAAACAGTAGCATCGATGTTGACCGTGGGGGGGACAAAATACTTTGGAAAGATCTCAGGCACTTTCTTACTGTCATTTGGCAAGGCAGCTATTGGGTTATCCATAGAAAGTCTCCGTCCACGGCGAGCAGCGTTATTCCACATGTGAGTTCCCACATGAACCTGCACAGGGAGAAAAAAATTAATAAAATATGTTTTATTCTCAAAATTAAAGGCTGTTTAAATCAAACTATATTTTACAGAAGACTTCAAAAATCAGGCCTAGCCACTACAATACTTTGGACTTCAGTAAACCCACAGTATGAAATTAGAACCCCTTTTCGGAAACCTGCCTGGGGGGGGGGGGGGGGGGGGGGGGGGGGTGGTGCCAACAGTAAAGATGCAAGGGAAAGGGCAATACTGTGGGAGAGTTCCCAAGTTTGACTTCCAAGTGCAGTTTTAAAAAAAAGGCAAAGCAACAGGTTCTCTTTAACCACAGTATATATATATATATATATATACACTGCGGCAGGTCAGTTCTTCTGCGCAAACCGACGTATTCGTACGCCGGTCCGTGCACGTTAAACTGTGGGTGCGTCGCCGCGTGCCCTGCGGACTCAATGGCTAGGCAACCTGGGGCCCGCCAGATGTTGTGGCACTACATTTCCCCATGAGGCTTTGCAAGGCTGGCAGTGGCAGTTACAATCACGGTACACAGAGGCAGAACAGGGATCTGCCTATGTAAATAAGGTGGATCCCTGCTCCTTCAGGGGATATCATGGAGATCTGCTGTTCCCCGTGATTGAGAACAGCAATCTCTGTGGTGTTCCAGCAAGCCCATCCCCCTGCACACAGTTAGAACACACCAAGGGAACACAGTTGACCCATTGATCGCCCCCTAGTGTTAACCCCATTCCCTACATTGATCAGTGCTATAAAAAAAAAAAAAAAAAAAATGCACTGATCAATGTAATAATGTCACTGGTCCTCAAAAAAAGTTTTCAGATCGCAGGCATTACCAGAAAAAATAAAAAAAAATTAAAATAAAAGTTAATTAATCTATCCCCCATTTTGTAGACGCTAGAACTTTTGCCCAAACCAATAAATATACGCTTGCGTTTTTATTAACCAAAAATAAACGCTCACATGGACAGTGAATGTTAAAGCGAAACTAAACCCATCGCTTTAACATTTATCAGCATGCCGGAAATGCTAACCATCACATTTGCTTGTGCTCTCAACGAAACCACCAAAAGGCTGATCACATGTGCAGTATCTTGACAGTTGCAGAGCAAACAGAGGCCAATATGGTAGCTTCCTTGGCTGAAAAGAATAGGAGGGTTGATTGCACTTGAGGCTCGGTTCACACTACTGCGGCCTGAAAGTCGTGCGACTTTGCCAGGCGACTACTACACCGCAGGGAATGCCGGTGTATTCTTCCTGTAATGTCGGATCCAAAAAAAAAAATAAAAAAAAAAAAAATCACATAAATATAGATGAGGATCCGACTTCTGTTAGCCACTTCGCTCTACTCTTTTTGCTAGAAAATTACAGAGAGAGACAGAGAGACCTTCGCTGGTTCTGTGCAGCCAATGGCACTCCTGGGCACCAAGATCATACGGACCCCCTTCTGGCACCCGCAGAAGTGATTGAGTGCCCATTTAGCCATTCAAATCACTACTGCTACAAAAAGGAAAAAAAAAAAAAAATAAAAAAAAATAAAAAAAAAAAAACTGTCCCCCCCATCGGATAGTGTCCACCCCGTACTGCGCAGGCGCAGCACGGACGACAAGGAGACTCCGAAAATCTCCGAAGATGAACGGCGCCTGCGCACTTGCTAGTACCTTCTGCCCTGAGTCCAGGTTCAAGCCCCACCATGCAAGTGGACATACGGTAGATTACTTCGTAACAGTGGCTTGCTTTGGGCACGGCCTCGCTCTGCAATTTTTTATTCTAACTCTATGTCCACTTGGATGGTGGGGCTTGAACCTGGACTCAGTGCGCAGGTGCCGTTCATCTTCAGAGACTTTCGGCGTCTCCTTGTCCTCCGTAAGCGCAGTACAGGGCGGGCACTATTCGACAGTACACCGGCTCAAAATTTGCATCATCCCGGTAGAACTATTGAAACCTGAGGATGTCCTACGGGCGGGCAAGTGCTTATAGTCTATGGGCACAAGTCAGATAGAAGTTGTCTCACAAGTCAGATCCCAAGTCGCAGCAGTGTGAACCGAGCCTGAATGTTCTAGCAGAAATCTAAAGACAGAACACCTATTCCTAGATTACAAGACCCAACTGTAAAATTAAGAGTTCTGGCCATGTGACCGGATACTGTTGAGTTTGGAATGGGCATCTAAGCTTCAATTACCTTTTTGTTAAATTATTACACACAGACTGCAATAGAAATGCCACCATCTCACCACTATTTGAAGATAGAAATAAGCAGAAGGTTTTGGACTAGATACATGCAAGTCAGGGTCTCTTTTTAAACTGGAGAGGGGAACAGAAGTTAAAAAGCAGCTTACTTTGAGGTTTCCTTTTGTTGTGAAAGCTCGTCCACATATCGTGCACGCAAAAGGTTTTTCGCCGGTATGAGTTCTTTCGTGGATCTGTAAAGCGCTAGCCGAGGAAAAGTTCTTGGTACATGTTAGGCAGAGATGTTGCTTTGCTGTGCGGCGAGGAGGGACAATGAGGGGTGTTAAGCCGGGGGAAAGGTTTGGTGGACAGATGAAATGTGCGGGCCCTAAAAGACGATCTCCTGGCATTTCCACTTTGATTAGTGAGGGTGGAGGACCAATGTACACGTTTGGACTCCTGTCTAGGGAGAAAAAAATAAAAATAAAAAAAGTCCCATTATAGAATTGTATTTCTTTACATATATAGATTTTCAGGCATATTCAGTGGGCTAAAAAGAAAAATAAAAAAAAACCCATGCCACGTTAAATTTTTCCATGCAAAGCACACGTCATTTTGATTGAACTGTCAAAGCCTCAGAATGGTTGTTATTGCTCTAAATTTTTTATTTTCCCCTGCTTACTGCGGCAGTCTTCTGGGACTAGCATTAAAGTTCTTCTTGAGTAATGCATCTTTCTAAATGATAACATGAATACCAAAACAAGGGTCAGCAATTATAGAAGACAGAAAAACCCATCAGTTTTACTTACTTAAGTCTCCTCCATTGAGAAGAAGGCCCGGTTCTTCTTTAATTTTGCGTACTAGATTGCCATTTGTTAGATCTAGAGCCCCGTCACCATCGGGATCAACGGAGCCATTTTCACACAACTCTGCTTTGTTCGGCACACCCATTACATCGTGGCCGTTGTAAGAAGGTGGCGACTTGGATGGAAGACTGTCATCTTGGCTGTTGGTTGGTGAAAGAGTCCTCAGCTCGGACTGTGTTGGACTCTTGCCATTTTGGTATTCTGGATCCCCAACGGAAGAGGAATCGTTGGTCAAGACATCACTTTCCAATGACCCATTCTCACTTGATTTAATACTGTTTTGCCTTTGCAAGCAGAGTCCAGGAGGCATAGATATCTGATTGTCCTGAGATGAAAGCTCGGAGAGCTGCATGCTTGGGGACTCCACCTGACCATCACTCTGCGGGGTTGGGGGCTTAGAACCTAAAGGAACATCTGCAAGCTCAGGGTCTTCCTCCATGTCGATGTCATCAACATTCTCATCTGTTAAGCTGTTCAAGTCTCCGTTCTTCTCGTCAATCACCAAAGGATCAAGGTCCCCATCGTCACATGCATCTTCCGGTAAAGGTGTATTTGGAATCTGTCCACCCATATGCATCCTGATATGTTGCTGCAAGACCACTGCATTGGTAAATTTCTTTTGACAGATGGGGCAGGAATGCATCCTTTGAGGAGTGTTTGCACGATGGACGCCATAGTGCGTTTTAAGGTTGCTTTTAGTGGAGAAGGCTCGCCCGCAGATTTTGCACTTGAAAGGCCGTTCCCCGGTGTGGGTGCGGTAGTGCATTTTTAGTGAGCTAGGGCAACTTAGTACTCGATGACAAATCAAGCACTCGTTGTGGTCCGAACCACCAGTCTTATCAATGTTTTCCACCAGTTGCTGCAGCTTGCTCGTTTCGGAGCTTGGCTCACTGGATCCACTAGCAGGAGGAGAGTTGAGACTTTGATCAGTGCCAGATTCGTGGCCAACAGCTCCAGAGGACACGGACTCGCCTTCACTGCCCGGCGACAGCTTGGACTGCAAGTTGAGTGGGAAGGCCGATCCCGAGTCGCCTATACTGGCAACATTTGGTATAGTTAGTCCTGGATTGGGAAGACTGGTCAACACAGGCTTTGTATCCGCAAATACATTCGACTCATCCAATGGAACAGACATGCCATACGGAATTCCACTTGTAGTAGGAACGTTATCCAGATGCTCCGGTACAGGGTAGGGATTCATTCGTATATGTGGATATTTATCTCGATGTCTCTGGAAATGAACCTTCAAGTTACCCTTCGTTGTAAATCTGTTTCCGCAGATGTTGCACTTGTACGGCCTTTCGCCGGTATGCGAGCGCAGATGTATTTGCAGGGCGCTGTCGTTGCCGAAGACTTTACCGCAGAATTTACACTTGTGTCTAAAGAACTGATCCTCGGCGGGTTTAGATTCAGGGATGGGAATACCGGGGAATTTGCTTTTTAATTTCTTAGTGGGGTCGATGATATTGAGCGGATTCTGGAAGATTACAGTCCCGGGAGCGTGAGACATGACAGGGTTTGGAAACCTGGCCACAGAAGAAGCGGGCATAACCCTATTAACCTCAGACTTTAGCATTGGGTTGGAAAAGGCGAGCGGCACAGTGCCGGAAGTTGGGATGGACAGGGTGACGTGAGGTAGCTTTGACTGCTTAAGCGACTCGAGAGTGAGGTTTTGCGTTCCAGCTTTCTGTCCAATCAGAGCAACAGCAGCGGAGAGCTGCTGCGATAGATGAGCGCCCAGGGCCTTCAGTGGATCGGTGGCAGCAGCTAGAGACGGATGCAGGGAATTAGAAGTCATCATGGCAATCTGAATACGGATCTGCTCAGTAAGCTGAATCTGTTGTAGCTGCTGCTGTTGTAAGCACACCAGTTGTTCGAGGATCATCGGGATGGCGTGAGCATTGTTTGCTGGAGAACTAGGTCCATCCGATACAAGTTGATTAACAGCCGCTTTAGTACTATTGATAGTTTGTAAAGTCACATTAGTGTTGGAGAGATTGGTTTTAGGCAAGAAGCCAAATCCATTAACCTTAGGAGCCGCTTGAGGGACGGTTTTATGAGCAGAATTTGAGTCCCCCTCCATCCTCTCAGCAGTAACAGCAGAGCCCTTTGCTAGAAAGTCCTTCACTAGAACGTCCTTTGCCACTTGGTTTTCAGAAGCCTCCTGTCCTGCGCTCTTGGGGGTAGACCCTGGGTAGACCTCCGAGTGCTCTTCTCCTTCACACTCGTTCATAAAGACAGGGGAATTTTTAGTGCAATTTTTCTTATGCTCGACGAACTCGGATTGCTCAAAAAACTCTGCACAGCACTTGTCGCAGACGTGCGTCTCGTCCATCCTGCATCGCTTCACGCTTTTTTCACCATCTACATCCTCACTTGAATCTTGTGGCTTAGCTGTAAGAAGAGAAGAAAAATAAAGTAAAGATTAGGCAAAAGCACATATAGATTAGAGATAGATAGATCTAATTTTATTTATTTATTTATTTTTTTTATTTATTTTTTTAAATAGAGATGGATACACAATACAATGACTTCCTCACCTACAACCCTGCATGAGAAAGGTGCAATAAAATGCAGCAACAAAAAAATATTTTTTTTTATAAAAAAAAAAGTCAATATATCATTTTTGTTTTATATAAAATAAGATATACATTATAATCTCTCAAAAGGGGTGTGTGAGAAATTAGATATCCATATACCCCCCCCCCTTTTGCTACATATATTATATACACACATAAATAATTTTTATATCCAACTTAGATATTAACAATATAAATATATAATTTATTATATAGGAGGGGGGCTTAATTATTTGCAGAAAGGATAGCCAATCAGGTTTTCTTATGCACCTATGCCAAGATAGTGCATAACATATTTAATCATTTATACACTTTTTCTGTCGCCATTGGAAAGGAGGCTTGCAAGTCTAAAAAAATAAAATTACAGTATACACACATTCCCAATGAAGTTTTATGAGCAGATAGAGTTTGGTTGTAAATTTTTATTTTTTTAATGTACAACAAGCAGCAAAAAAAAAAAAAAAAAAAAAAAAAAAAAAAAAAGGTAATCTATTGATTGGCAGGAAAAAAAAAAAATATTTATGAAAATGTTAATATTTAATCCAATTTATGTGGGAGGGGGGTGTTATATTGAAAATGTGAATTAAAATTTAACACCCCCCCCACAACATAAAACATTGAAAATATAATTTATATTGAAAATATTGAATATCGAATTTTTATGTTGTGTGTAGGGGAGGGGTAAGGTGTTATAAAATGAAAATGTACATTTTGAATACAACACTCCCCCTCCCTACACACCATAAACTCAACTAACTATTGTTAGTATAGAAATAAATGCATGTTATTTAAGGCTATTGTTTGACTCCCTGAGCAGCAACGTTTGGCTACACAGCAGAATGAAAACTATAGCCTATGATTAAATAACGGGGGATGGGGATGGGTTGGCCTTTTCATTAATGATAAAAGCAAAGAACCAGAAAGTTCAACTGTTTTTTCACCCCCCCTCCCCATCTCTCCACCCCCGAATTTGTGGAATGTTATCTCTCAGCATCTAGTTATCCAATAAGTTAGAAGAATGCAGTGAAGTCAGCAGGGGGTTTAGATTAAAATCACCACCAAATGGATTTTGGGAGAGAAAAAAAAAAAAAAAAAAAAAAAAAAAAAAAAAAAAAAAAAAAAAAAAAAAAAAAAAAAAAAATTTAATCCAATGCTATTGTTATTTATGCTAATGTGTTTACTGAATTTAAGCCATTGTAGGCCAGTAATAACAGAGCCACAAAGTCTAAAAACTGCTAAGACTTGTTCATGGCAGCTATTGGAATATATTGTATTTGGCAACTATAGATTAAAAAAAAAAAAATAAAAAAAAAAGTCAATATGGATTAGTCAAACATGTATGCAACCTGTGGGTGCTATTTAAATCTTGAATATTATTATTATTATTATTATTATTATTAATGATGGCTTTGTCAAACATGTATGCAACCTGTTGCTATATAAAAAGCCTGAATAATATTTATTATGGATTTTTATATAGCAACAGGTTGCATACATGTTTGACGAAGCCATTAATAATATTATTGATTTATATAGAATATTAATGCAATATAAATCCTGAATAATAAACAATATTAATAATAATATTATTATTATACAAAGGATTTATATAGAAACAGGTTGCATACATGTTTGACAGCCATCAATAATATTCTTTATTAATAATATATAAATCCTGAATAATATTTATTATTGATGGCTTCGTCAAACATGTATGCAACCTGTTTCTATATAAATCCTTTGTATAATAATAATAATAATAATAATAATAATAATAATAATAATAATACACAGGATTTATATAGAAACAGGTTGCATACATGTTTGACGAAGCCATCATTAATAATAAATATTATTCAGGATTTATATAGAATTATTAATAAAGAATATTATTGATGGCTGTCAAACATGTATGCAACCAACCTATATAAATCCTGTGTATATTATTATTATTATGGATTTATATAGCAACAACAGGTTGCATACATGTTTGACGAAGCCATTATTAATAATGGATTTGTCAAACATTTATGCAACCTGTTGCTATATAAATCCTGAATAAATATTAATAATAAATATATGAGGGATGATAATGTAGAAAGAGGTGTTTCTATATATGGCTGTCAGCTGCAAGAAAAAAAAAAAAAAAAAAAAAAAAAAAAATTTCTGACCTTACAAGGAAATAGGAGAATCCTTCCAAAGTCAATCACCACCAGCAAGTTCGGGGGCCATAAACAAAGCAGTCACAATCTGCCCCTCACACTAATGCTGTGTTTAAGACAAACCCTGCTGCCAAGGTCAATTGCAGGAGCCCTAATTGTAAGCTTGACATCAGCTTACCACCCACAGAAGGCAGGAGGAGGCAAAGGTTACAGCAGCAAGCCTCGTCACCGACACACACACACACTGGAGGATGGAGGACAGCTCAAAAAAAAAAAAAAAAAAAAGGATTTGGTTTCCAGAGAAAGCTTGCCCTACCCCAATAATCAATACCCATCTTTCCTTGGCCAGCAAGCACTCTACAGCCAAAAGAAAACGAGAACTCTGAATGGCATCTGCCCATGCATAGTCCACACATAAAAATAGACCTGAAGGACCATTTAAAGCTTGAAAGACCTCTAAAGTCAAAAAAGATAAAATCGGATGCAACCTCATATTTTTGCCATTTCATAAAGTTGTAGGTCTGTTGGCACCAAACTGGTACAGGCACCCCAATACCATTCCTCACACAAGAATTTGCACACTTGTGCTGTGCCATCTGTTCACAAAGTGTCTTATCAGCAGATCTCCAGCTCCTGCTGTGAAAAGGTTTGGTCTGTAAACATCTATAGATCAGGGAGGAGGATGATGGCGGTGACAAAAAAAAAAAAAAAAAAATTGGCCTAAAACCAACAGATTTGAAACAGCCTTCACTCCTGGTGGCCATTGTTTTATTACTGCTTCTCTAAAGGCAAATGATAAAAAACAATGGCCACCTGAAGAAGTAAAAAGATATAAAATTTAAAAAGTTGATATCTTTCACTTCTTCTTCAGGTGGCCGTTGTATTTTTTTTTATTACTGCTTCTCTAAAAAGGCAAAACGAGAATACAATGGCCACCTGAAGAAGAGCAAGATATCAACTTTATATATTTTTTTTAATTCTTATATCTTTCACTTCTTCAGGTGGCCATTGTATTTTTGTTACCTTTTAGAGAAGCAGTAATAAAACAAATGGCCACCAGGAGTGAAAGATATAAAAAAAAAAAAAAAAAAAAAAAAAAAAAAGTTGATATCTTTCACTCCTGGTGGCCATTTGTTTTAATTACTACTTCTCTAAAAAGGCAAATGAAAATACAATGGCCACCAGAAGTGAAAGATCTTGTAAACAAAAAAAAAAAAATATATAGAAATAAATAAAAAATAATTTAAAAAAAAAAAAAAAAAAAGTTGATACGTTTCACTTCTGGTAGCCATTGTTTTATTACCGCTTCCCTAAAGACAATAACAAAACAATGGCCACCAGAAGAAGAAGTGAAAAGAAGACAACTTTTCCTTTTTTAAGCATACAAAAATAGGACTGTATATGCAATACAAGAGGCATACAACTAAACATAAAAGTACAAAGAATTTACAGCTGAGCACTCCCCAGCCATCACACTAGCCCAATACTGGATTATAAAAAGCCACTTCTGACCTTCCTTTGTTAAAATGCTAATGCATAATATGTACTATTGTAGCCTGCATACCCCCTACCGATTTCCTGACCTGTTAATTGCTCACCACAACTGCTCAAAAGAGAAAATAAGATTGCATTGTTCTCGCAGGAGGGTCCAAGATGGAAATGCAAATTGGTATAGAGAAAGAAAAAAAAAAAAAAAAGTAGAAAATGAGAAACAGTGTACTATTTCAGGTGGACTAGATCTAGCTATAAAATAAAAAAAAAGGGAGCATAGTACAAGCTACCTGCAGCCATTCATCAAGTCGCCCTGAGGGTGGCGCCAGAGTACAAGATAGGAAATTCGAGCTTACAGTTTAGTAGTCAGCAGCAGCACCAAAATAATTCATCTCAGTAGAACCTGAACCTAAAAATAGAAAAAGTTCTTCCTAAAGCTCATATCAAAAAATAAAATAAAAAATAAAGTCTTCAGAACTCACATTAGTAGCTTGAAAAAATAAAATAAAAAATAAAATCAGCAGAAGCTTTACCCAGCTTTCCTGAGTGGGGTCTGCAGGCAAGAATTGTTGGCCATAGAAATACTTGATTATACTGCTATTAGGGGGTGGGACCCCAGCAGTGTGCAAGAAGATTTACATGTGCAAACAGCACCTCCACCCCCCCAACCATATGCACAAAGGGAAAACAGGCGTGCATTAAAAATCTGGCATTTATGACCTCCTGGCCAGCCAGTTTTCTGGGAGTTAATAGTAACTGACCCTTAAACACAATCTGGAGATAAGAAAACATGTATGCACTTAGAAAAAAGTCTACAAGTAAGAAAAGATACTTCACAAATAAAACCTACACTGCAGAAAAAATAAAAATCTTACAAATTTCTATAGCTTAATTAAAAAAAAAAAATAAAAAGAAAAACAAAAAAAAAAAAAAAAAGGGGGGGGCCTATACACTATAGTTAATAGTGATATAAAAGAACTATTATAAAACAAAAAGGATATACAACTATAGCAAAAGGGGGTGTGTGTACACTAAAAAAAAAAAAATAAATATATATATATATATATATATATATATATATATATATATATATATATATATTTTTATTTTTTTTTTTCATAGCAAACGGGGGTGTGATAGAGAAATAGAGATATATATATATATATATATATATATATATATATCTATCAAAAAAGGGGGTGGGTGTGTAAAATATATTATTGTATTTAAAATAAAAAAAGATATATAATCCTAGCAAAATGGTGTAAATATATCATTTTAATTAAAAAAAAAATAAAAGAAGTTTTTTTAATATATAAATTCAAAAATCACAAGAAGAAAAAAAAATGAAATTAAAAAAAAAAAAAAAAAAAAAAAAAAAGTTTATATTAAGAAAAGTGAACATATAAAAATGTAAAAAAGGTGAAGATGATTAGAAATCATGCTGCGATAATAAATATGGGGGGCTCCATAGACAGGACATGGGGTCCGGGTGTACGGTAGCGGTATCATCCATGCTCCCTGTCCCGGTCACATGGGATGGGGTCTCGGTACAGGTGGAGTCGGTAGCGGTCTCCGGTGCGGGACACACACCGATCCCCGGATCCGATCACTTCCCCAGTAACTTGTAAGTTTGTTGCAGGGAAGAGGTCGATGGTGCCGCCGGCAGGTAATCCCTGTCCGGTCCGGTCCATGTCCCGTGTGGTCATCCTCCCTTGGGGGAGGGGGGGGTCCCTGCTGTAGAAGGGGGGGTCCCCCGGGGGCCCCTGTACTCACCGCACGCCTCTGGTAGCTGTGTGTGGCCCTCGGAGTTGAGGTGCTGGGGGTTCGGCTGCTTCCTCCTCGACATGGTCCGTGCATCAGGAGCCAAACAGTCCCAATTATGTCCCTTCTTCACTCCAAATTCCAAGAGTCGCCCGATCACCCCCCACCCCTTCAGGTGGAGGAAATGCGCATGTCGCTGGAATTATGATTATCAATAATGCATTGCGATTTATCATCAGTCCCTGACAGCTGATTGGCCTGAGTCCAAAAAACTCACAGATTATTCAAATAAGCTCTATTGATCAGAGAGGAGAGAGAGAGGGGGGAGGGAGCGAGGCACGATGGGAAATGTAGTCTGCTGCCCACTAAGCATGCTTCTAACTGGAACAAAACATCAACTTTTTTTTTTTTAGAGGATCACCACCCCCTCCCCCCACCCCCCAGAAATGCCTTTTTTTTTTTATATCAAGTAAACACAATAGAGATGGGTGGATGGTGAGTGAGGAGAGAGAGGCAAAGTCTGTGAATGAATGGAGGAAACAAAAAAAAGGAAATGGGGATAAGATGAATGGTGTATCTATGACTGTACAAAACCCACACTTTACTTTTATTATTATATTATTATATCTAAAAGAGTCCCCTCTGATATCTGTACTCAGTGCTTCCTAAAGACCAGACTGACACTTTACTTATATTTTATATCATTACTTTTATTATTATATTATATTATATTATTATATCTAAAAGAGTCCCCTCTGATAACTGTACTCTGTGCTTCCTAAAGACCACACTGACACTTTACTTATACTTTATATCATTACTTTTATTATTATATTATATTTATATTATTATATCTAAAAGAGTCCCCTCTGATAACTGTACTCTGTGCTTCCTAAAGACCAGACTGACACTTTAATTATATTTTATATCTTTACTTTTATTATTATTATATTATATTATATTGTTATATCGAAAAAAATCCCCTCTGATCAATGTACTCAGTGCATTTACTCTACTTTTTTTATCTTTAATTTATACTATATACTATGTAACTATATACATATACATATATATATATATATATATATATATATATATATATATATATATATATATATATATATATCAAAGATTGACCCCCGATAACTGTACTCGGTGCTTCCTGAAACCCAAACTGACACTTTACTTATATTTTATATCATTACTTTTATTATTATTATATCTAAAAGAGTCTCCACTGATCACTGTACTCGGTGCTTCCTAAAGACCAGACTGACACTTTACTTATACTTTATATCATTACTTTTATTATTATTATTATTATTATTATTATTATATATAAAAGAGTCACCACTGATCACTGTACTCAGTGCTCCCTAAAGACCAGACTGACACTTTATTTATACTTTATATCATTACTTTTATTTATATCAAAGGTTTACCTCTGATCAATGTACTCAGTGCTTCCTAAAACCAGTTACACTTTACTTTTTTTTAATCTTTAATTTATACTATATACTATGTAACTATATATATATATATGTGTATATATCAAAGATTGACCTCTGATAACTGTACTCGGTGCTTCCTGAAACCCAAACTGACACTTTACTTCTACTTTGTAACTTTACTTTTATTATTATATTATATCTAAAAGAGTCTCCTCTGATAACTGTACTCAGTGCTTCCTAAAGACCACACTGACACTTTACTTATATTTTAGATCATTACTTTCTTTTATATCAAAGATTGACCTCTGATAACTGTACTCAGTGCTTCCTGAAACCCAAACTGACACTTTACTTCTACTTTGTAGCTTTAATGTTATTTATCAAAGATTGACCTCTGATAACTGTAAAAAACAAAAACAAAGTTACACATTACTTATCCCGTATCTTTTTTTACTTTTTTTTTGTTTTTTTGTTTATCAAAGATTCACCCCTGAACTGTGCTCGGTGCTTTGTGAGGACTAAACGGACACTTATAATTTGTATCTTTAACTTTAATTAAGGACCCGGTGCGAATCACATGCGATCTCGCACAGCGCAACTGGTGTGAGCCGAACCTATATATTGTATTCGGATATTTGGGGTTTGCAGCAGTCTCTTGGAATGGTAAACATTTAAACACTCAGGGAGTACGGGTATACTATCCAACTCAGTAGCAGGTTTGGGGTGCCCTAGGCACGACGTCAGTTAAAGAGGAAGTAAAGCCTCAGAAAAAAAAAAAACCTACAAGACAAAGGCATAATGAGCTAGTATGCATAGCATACTAGCTCATTATGAATTACTTACCTGAGATCAAAGCCCCCGAAGCAGTCCTCGTTCCCCTCCTCCGACGCCACCATCCAACCCGGAGTGACTTCCGGGTATCGCGGCTCCGGCGCTGTGACTGGCGATGACGTCACTCCCGCGCATGCGCGCTGGTGCCGTCACTTACGGCATGGTCGCCGTTAGAAACGGCATGCTCAGTACACCTGCGCCCGATGTCTACGACGCCGCTATTTCTGCGAATTTCTCCTAAACCTTTTAGGTTTAGGAGATATTTCTTGCACCTACAGGTAAGCCTTAATCTAGGCTTACCTGTAGGTTGAGGTGGTTGTAAACCCTTACAGACCACTTTGACCTACAGGTAAGCCTAGATTAAGGCACTCGGGGGTTCAAGAAATATCTCCTAAGGAGATATTTTACAAAAAAAGGCCACCGCTGCCTATGGCTGGGCGCGCGCAAGTGAAGGCAAACACGCCGTCACTTATGGCTCCCGCGCACATGCGCCAGAGTGACGTCATCGCTGCTCCCGCCACTCACAGCGACTGAGCCGCGACACCCGGAAAGAAGATGGAGGCTCCGTGGAAGAGGGGACAGCGGTGACTTCGCTGGCTCCTGTGTCAGGTAAGTGACACATAATGGGCTGCTATGCGACGCACTGTAGCCCATTATGCTTTACCCTTCAAGGTAAACAAAGAGGAAGTAAAACCCATCAGGGTTTACTTCCTCTTTAAAGTGTGAAATTTGTGCCAAAAATAAATAAAAAATTAGTGGGAACGTACTTAGAACTTAGGTCCATAAAGACATGGATGAGCGAATTTGGAGTGGAGGAACTTGACTGACCTGCACAGAGTCCTGACCCGATAGAACACCTTTGGCATGAATTAGAGCGGAGACCGCGAGCCAGGCCTTCTCGTCCGACATCAGTGGTCAAACATTCCCATAGACACACTCTTGTGGACGGCCTTCCCAGAAGAGGTGAAGCTGTTATAGCTGCAAAGGGTGGGCCAACTCAATATTGAACCCTACGGACTAAAGCTCACTTGCGTGTAAAGCCAGGCGTCCCAATACTTTTGGTAATACAGTGTATATCTAAAAGCTGCAACAATGGATTGTGGTTATCAGAGGTGAATCTTTTACATAAGGATCACTAAAATTAAAGATATAGAGTAGAAGTAAAAAGTGTCCCCCATTCACACCGGTGCGACTTCGACAGGTCCGAATCGCATGACAAGTCGCACCCGATTGTCGGCAATGGAACTGTTCAATTCGGTGCGACACTTTGCGGTGTATTTTTTTTATATTTTTTGTTTTTTTTTAACTGCGACTTTCGTAGACATCTGCGCATGAAGTTGCACAGACGTCAGCTAAGTGGCACCTGAATTCGCGGCTGACCTGCGGCTTTGAAATCATTTTCAAGTGAAGTCGCACCGTTTCGAAGTCGGATTGGGTGTGAAGAGGGGGGGGGGGCTAAGCCTGCAGTCGCACCGGCTGCGATGTAAAGCCCGACTTCAACCGCTACTTTAGCACTAATAAAAAAACGAAATGTTGATTTATTAGAAAGTACTAAAGTTCTGTTATCAGAGCTGAACATTTGGCATTCATAAAATAAAAGCTACAAAGTATAAGCAAAGAGGAACTTTAGCTGAAAAAAGGAAAACAATAAAAAGAAAAGAGAAAATCTCTGAGTAGTAATGTATGTGGTGAATCTTTTAAAGTAAAGATCTAAATTCTAAGTGTCAGTTTAGTCTTCGGAAAGGTCAGAGGTGAAACTTTGATAAAAAGTAAAAAAAAAAGATACAAAGGATAAGTAAAGTGTAACTTTGGTTATCAGAGGTCAATCTTTGATATAAATCACATTAAAGCTACAAAGTACAGTAGAAGTAAAGTGCCAGGATGGTGCTAAAGTACAGATATCGGAGCTGAACCTTTGTTATGCACATTAATACAATGAAAGGTACAAAGTATAAACAAAAAGGGACTTTAGTTAAAAGAGGAAAAAAGGAAAAAACTGAGTAATGTATGTTGTGAATCTTTTAGCTACTTGCCGACCAGCCAAGGGCGACCCGCTACCCGTGCTTGGGGTGCCAGCTAATGACAACACAAAGCATTACCCACCAATGCAACATGTTTGCAGTGCGTTTCCTGCACATTTTTCTGTCTGACACCAACAGAGGGGTACCAGTCCTCCCACTGACACCAACAATGGGGTACTAGTCCTCCCACTGACACCAACAATGGGGTACTAGTCTTCCCACTGCACTGACACCAATAATGGGGCACTTGTCCTCCCACTCACACAAACAATAGGGGACTAGTCCTCCCACTGACACCAATAATGGGGCACTTGTCTTCCCACTGACACAAACAATGGGGCACTAGTCCTCCCACTGACGCAAACAATGGGGTACTATTCCTCCCACTGACACCAATAATGGGGCACTAGTCCTCCCACTGACACCAACAATAGGGCACTTGTCCTCCCACTCACACAAACAATAGGGTACTAGTCCTCCCACTGACACCAATAATTGGGCACTTGTCCTCCCACTGACGCAAACAATGGGGTACTAGTCCTCCCACTGACACAAACAATGGGGTATTAGTCCTCCCACTGACACAAACAATATTGTACTAGTCCACCCACTAACACCAATAATGGGGCACTTGTCCTCCCAATGACACCAACAATGGGGCACTTGTCCTCCCACTGACACCAATAATTGGGCACTTGTCCTCCCACTGACACAAACAATGGGGTACTAGTCCTCCCACTGACACAAACAATGGGGTATTAGTCCTCCCACTGACACAAACAATATTGTACTAGTCCACCCACTAACACCAATAATGGGGCACTTGTCCTCCCAATGACACCAACAATGGGGCACTTGTCCTCCCACTGACACCAACAATGGGGCACTAGTCCTCCTAATGACACCAACAATGGGGCACTTGTCCTCCCACTGACAACAACAATGGAGCACTTTTCCACTTCCTACTGACCACAGGTGCTATGTATATATTTCCTCCCACTGGCCACAGTCCGGCCCCTGTAAAGTCTGAAGGACAGTAAACAGGCCCTTTGTTTAGAAACAAAATGAAGCTCAGGCTGGGTTCACACTAGTGCGATGACAGACATTGTATGCGATTCGCATCGCATTGCTTTGCAGATCACATGCAACTTCGGCCATACAAACTGTATGGATAAAATTGCATCGCAGGACCCTTTTTTTTACATGTTCTTTGGTCTGCACTGAAATCACATGGTATGGGGTATTCACACCTATGTGATCCGATTCCTACACCATTTGACAGTTTGCACTACGATCTGCAAATCAATCTGGGGGGGGGGGGGGTGTCATTACCTTTACATTGACAACCCCCCCCCCCCCCAGCAATTCACAGATGTCAGTGTGAACCAGTGAGTGATTTAGATCCGGGGACCGGTGTTCTGCCGAGAAAGTTCCCCTCGGTGGATAAGGACCCCCCTGTACTGCGCAGGCGCAGCGCTTGCGCAGTACGAAGCACAAATATCCGAAGCAGAACACAGTGAATCAGCTGTATACGGCACCTGTAACAGGGCCCCTCGCGGGCTCGGCCTCGCTGCGCTCGCCATATTTTTATTCTAACTCTATGTCCACTTGGATGGTGCGGCTCGAACCTGGACATAGGTTAGAATGTAGTGCGCAGGCGCCGCGTACAGTTGACTGACTGTGTTCAGCTTCGGCTATTTTCGCAAACTCCGTCGTGCTTCGTACTGCACAAGCGCAGCGCCTGCGCAGTACAGGGGGGTCCTTATCCGCCAGGGGGAACTTTCTCTTGAAGACACCGGCACTACATCACAGGGTTTCCCCGCATCTTACTGATCTTTTCATACGCTTTCTTTTTTTTTTTTTTTTGTAATTGAGGATTTTTATACATTTTTCTACAACATAATAGTACAACATAATAAAAGAAGCAGCAACAAACAGAGGTGCAATAAAATCAATCAACATGTTTTCTTATAGCACCTTTATAGCACTTTCTTAAAGTTCCTGCGTATTTAGATCCGTAAAATCAGATCTTTTATTTTTACTTTTTATTTTTACTTTTTATTTTTACTTTTTATTTTTACTTTTTATTTTTACTTTTTATTTTTTATTAAAAAAATTTTAAAAATAAATGTATATGCCTGTCCTCAGATGCAGATTTTTTTTTTGCATTACAGATCTGAACGCAGCGCACGTTCACACACACCTGTGTGAACGCCTCCATTGGTGACAAGGCAGCTGCGTTCGGATCCCTAAATACAATTGTCGATGTGTTCCAGCTGTGTGAATGCAGCCTTATTACACTGCACTGATTTAGGTGAACGAATGATTCCCATTATATCAAATGAAGATTTTTATTACGTAATCTTTTTGTGGAAGGGACGGCTTTTTTTTTTTCCTTTAGACAAGATGGTTATGGGAGGTTTGGAGACGCTGCGGCTATACGACAACTTTAATTCACTTTATTATAACGATCCAGGAAATTCTATTTGAAGAGGAGCTGTTGTTTACATGTGACAGCCTCATCTAAATTGGAAACAAGTGTGAACTGCAATCTACAAAAAAAAAAAAAAAAAAAAGGTGCAGGGGGGGGGGGGGGGGGGGGGGTGGTGGGGGGGGGCTGGGTAAAAATAGCAGAATGAGAGCTGAGATGATTGTGATCATCATGAACAATGACTGCTGGAAGGAATAATGAGAGGCTATGTGCTCTTCTCATCTCTCAGGGAGTTTCTGGGCAGTTTGGGAATATTGTGACATCATCAAGGGTCAGAGCAAACCGGACTGAGCAGGTAAACACAAGCCACTGTTGTCTAAATATTTCATTCGATCTGAAAAAAGACAAACTATGATCCCGAGAGTGTAACAATGTATACAGACTGATCCCTACGTTCTGTGAAAGGCGCCGGACACTCTCTGTTATTTTTATACTATTATCCGGGTTCATGGAGATTAAAGTCACACTAAACGACATATTCCTGTTCTCAAAAAGCAAAAAATAATAAAAAAAAAAATTTATAAAAAAAAAGAACAAAAAAACAACAAAACAAAAAAAAATACACAGGGGTCCTGTAATACATTTTTCAATAACTGTTTACCACTTAAGCACCGAGCCTCTTTCTGAGATTTGTTGTTTGCAAGTTAAAAACATTTTTTTTTTTTTTTGCTAGAAAATGAATACATTATAATTTTTTTTTTCTAACACCCTAGAGAATAAAAATGGCGGTCATTGCAATACTTTCTGTCACACTGTATTTTGTGCAGCGTTCTTACAAGCGCACTTTTTTTTGGAAAAAATACACTTTTTTAAATAAAAAAATAAGACAACAGTAAAGTTAGCTCAATTTTTTTTTTTATATTGTTAAAGATAATGTTACGCCGAGTAAATTGATACCCAACATGTCACGCTTCAAAATTGCGCCTGCTCGTGTAATGGCGAAAAACGCTTACCCCTTAAAAATCTCCAAAGGCGACGTTTAAAGAAAATTTTAAAGGTTGCATGTTTTGTGTTACAGAGGAGGTCTATTTCTCGCGCTCTACCGATCGCGGCGATACCTCATATGTGTGGTTTGATCACCGTTTTCATATGTGGGCGCTACTCATGTATGCATTCGCTTCTGCTGGACGGGAGCGTTTACATTTTTTATTTTTACTTATTTATTTTACCTTTTATTTTTTATTTTTACACCGATCTTTTATTCCTAGTACAAGGAATGTAAACATCCGTAATACAAAAAAAAAAGCATGACAGGTCCTCTTAAATATGAGACCTGGGGGGTCAAAAAGACCTCAGACCTCATATTTACACTAAAATGCAATAAAAAAATTAAAATAAAAAAATGTTGTAATTTTAAAAAAAAATGTCCCTTTAAGAGCTATGGCGTCGCTTCCACCCTGCAATGGTATGGAGACGGGTGGAAGCCATCTTCCCCCTCACTTGTCTCCATACCCAGCAAGGACAAAGATCTGATCGCCTCCGCCACTACCGACGGCCCCGGTACGTGGCGGAGGGCACTGGAGCGTGGCGGGAGGGCCACCGATAAAAGTGATCTTGCTGCAAATCCGCCACAGAGACCGCTATTATCGGAAAGCGGACCGCCGGCCGAAGAAGAGGATACCAGGGTTATGGCAGCTAGCTGCTTCCATAACAAAGATATCCCTCTTCAAAGTTAGGACGTAAATCGGCGCGCGGCGGTCCGGAAGATGTTAAGCCTAGTACGAACAACCAGACAAAAAAAAATACTGCTTTCAACGCGATCGTACAAGAATCTGATCGTTAGTACACGGCTTTTTCGAGAGCCGATCACGACCGTTCATCTGAAATGACCTGAAGGGAAAAACAGAACGTACGATTTGAGGCTGGGTTCACACTGATGCGAATTGGAAGTGGGTTTCCCCGCGTTCCAATTCGCATGGCAGGAGACTTACGGGCTCTCAATGGAGCTGGTTCACACACCTCGGGAGGGGGGGGGGGTGGTCGTACTGCGGTCCAGATTGCAGAAGGGTTCTCAAACTGACGGCCCTTCAGCTGTTGCGGAACTACGTCCCATGAGGCATTGCAATCTGCTCAGTTACATGCATGACCCCCAAAGGCTGAGGCATGATGGGAGTTGTAGTTCCACAATAGCTGGAGGGCCACAGGTTGAGCACCCATGGTGTGCAGGGGCGTACCGGACCCCCGCTGTGAGCCGCAGCCGCAGTTAGCGTGGTCCCAGCCTAAGACCCCTTTCACACTGAGGCGGTAGAAATAGCCTCTAAATAACGCCTGAAAAATGCATTCCCATTCAACGGTACCAGGGTGATGCCTGCAGCCGCCCTTCCTCCCGGTACAACCACTTGAAGTCAAATGATGAACCAGGTATGTGATTTGGTGGAAAGTGGTCAATCAGTACATCAAGACTAGACTACGCATACCCCGGAAATGAAGACATACAATACAATAGATGACATTGCTTCTCAAAGTTGTATTCTGTCATATAAGTATTGTCGTAACTTTAGTAACTTCTTCATTTTCAATATGAGACTAGCATGCAAAGAAAATGGACGATCATTTGTCCAATATTCTCTCCCCCCCCCCTTACTTCCATTCGTTTGGAACAATCATCACACGTTAGTTGCATTCATGCATACTGATTTATGCACAATATACATTTCATAGATAATCTCAGGAGAGCGCAAGGGTGGGGGGAGGTTACGTTCCTACATACGGTTGGCCATGGACGTTCTTACATACAGTTGGCCATGAACGTTCCTACATACAGTTGGCCATGGACGTTCCTACATACAGTTGGCCATGGACGTTCCTACATACAGTTGGCCATGGACGTTCCTACATACAGTTGGTCATGGACGTTCCTACATACAGTTGGCCATGGACGTTCCTACATACAGTTGGACATGGACGTTCCTACATACAGTTGGCCATGGACGTTCCTAGATACAGTTGGCCATGGACGTTCCTACATACAGTTGGCCATGGACGTTCCTACATACAGTTGGACAAGGACGTTCCTACATACAGTTGGACATGGACGTTCCTACATACAGTTGACCATGGACGTTCCTACATACAGTTGGCCATGGACGTTCCTACATACAGTTGGCCATGGACGTTCCTACATACAGTTGGCCATGGACGTTCCTAGATACAGTTGGCCATGGACGTTCCTACATACGGTTGGCCATGGACGTTCCTACATACGGTTGGCCATGGACGTTCTTACATACAGTTGGACAAGGACGTTCCTACATACAGTTAGACATGGACGGTCCTACATACAGTTGGCCATGGACGTTCCTACATACAGTTGGCCATGGACGTTCCTACATACAGTTGGCCATGGACGTTCCTACATACAGTTGGCCATGGACGTTCCTACATACAGTTGGCCATGGACGTTCCTACATACAGTTGGTCATGGACGTTCCTACATACAGTTGGCCATGGACGTTCCTACATACAGTTGGCCATGGACGTTCCTACATACAGTTCCTACATACGGTTGGCCATGGACGTTCCTACATACGGTTGGCCATGGACGTTCTTACATACAGTTGGACAAGGACGTTCCTACATACAGTTAGACATGGACGGTCCTACATACAGTTGGCCATGGACGTTCCTACATACAGTTGGCCATGGACGTTCCTACATACAGTTGGCCATGGACGTTCCTACATACAGTTGGCCATGGACGTTCCTACATACAGTTGGTCATGGACGTTCCTACATACAGTTGGCCATGGACATTCCTACATACAGTTGGCCATGGACGTTCCTACATACAGTTGGTCATGGACGTTCCTACATACAGTTGGCCATGGACGTTCCTACATACAGTTGGCCATGGACGTTCCTACATACAGTTGGCCATGGACGTTCCTACATACAGTTGGCCATGGATGTTCCTACATACAGTTGGCCATGGACGTTCCTACATACAGTTGGCCATGGAGAACAAATGTAGCCACCCTCTGATAAGAAGTCCGATCACAGAAGACAACACTGAATTTTGGAGATTTGGAGGAGCCTGAGAAGCAATAGAAGGGATTTTTTGATTTTAGAATGCATACTTGAGATAGATAATAGTTATTTTCTTTTCTCTAAAGCAGCATTAACCCCAAAACAAAAAGAAAAAGGTCACCTTACCCAAAATTTGACTTGACATAAGTAAAGGTGTACATTCATAAACAAATTTTACGAGAAGGAACAAGAGTGATTTTTCCATTGATGTGTGTGTACAGCTGTGTGCAACTATTTGGCTCGATTTGCGTACAAAAGGCAAGAACAGTAAACGGGTTGGTTGTCTGTTGAGGGGAAATTTATCTTATTGCATATTATGGTAATGGAAGGAAAGCTGACAGGAATGTGTCATCACATTCAAAGGTTACTTTCCATGTAATGTGGCTTTGCGAAATATCTCAGCTGACTGTAATTTGTGCCGAGCTATATACCCTTTCCCCATTTTTTTTTTTTTTTTTTACTGTTGGGCTGGAATAGTCATTTTTAGTCAAGTGCCTACTCAAGCTGGCCATACATTATTCAATTTTCTTATTCAATTTCCTTTAGATTAAAGCGGAGTTCCACCCAAAAGTGGAACTTCCGCTCATCTGACTTTTTTTGGGCGTACCTTTAACCACTTCAATAACGGGCACTTATACACCTTCCTGCCCAGACCAATTTTCAGCTTTCAGCGCGGTCGCACTTTGAATGACAATTGCGCGGTCATGCTACACTGTAACCATATGAAATTGTTATCATTTTCTTCACACAAATAGAGCTTTTTTTTGGTGGTATTTTATCACCTCTGGGATTTTTGTTGTTGTTGTTGTTTCTGTTAAAAAACTTTGTAAATAAGTAAGTTTTCTCCTTCACTGATGGGCACTGATGTGCACTGATGATGGGCACTGATAGGCGGCACTGATGGACACTAAAAGGCGGCACTGATGGGCACTAATAGGCGGCACGGATAGGCACTGATAGGCAGCACTGATTGGCAGGCATTATTGTTTGGCACTGATTGGCATCCATTGTGGGCACTGATTGGCATTCACTGTGGGCACTGATTGGCATCCCCGGTGGCCATGTGTGGCATACCTGTACACTATGTGCACTGTACACTAATGGATGGTACTGATGGGCATCACTGATTGGCAGGCATTATTGTTTGGCACTGATTGGCATCCATTGTGGGCACTGATTGGCATTCATTGTGGGCACTGATTGGCATCCCTGGTGGCCATGTGTGGCATACCTGGTGGTGACTAGTTTTGGCATCCCTGGTGGTCCGGGTGGTCTAGTGTGGGCATCCTTGGGGGGGCTGCGCTTATAATCAATCAGCACAGACCCCCCCTGTGCGAGGAGCAGCTGATCGTCTCTCCTCTACTCGTGTCTGTCAGATGTGAGTGAGGAAAAGCCGATAAACGGCTCTTCCTGTTTACACTATGATCTGCCGTGATTGGACACGGCTGATCACATGGTAAAGAGTCTCCATCTGAGACTCTACCTAGATTGGAGTTGCGGTGTGTCAGAAGGACACACCGCAACAACGATTACCGCGATGCGCGCCCCCGGGGGCAGCTTGATATCCTGGCGGCGTCAAATGACGTCCGGTCAGGATATCGCGACCGCTTTGCTGATGTCATATGCTATATGGCGGAGCGGCAATCGGTTAACCTTCAACTATGTAGTGCAAGGGCCTGCTTAACTGCATACACTTTGAAAGTGTTTAGGTTTGACCTCCTATTATTAGACATGTGCGCCGTCAATAAATTCGTTTAGTTTCGTATTAAAATTAATTCGTATTTTGTAATTCGTGTCCGAAATTCAATTTGGATTCGTACGAAATACGGATTTTCGTTAGGTTCGTAAACTTCTCGTAACAATTACGAATGTTCGTTATGATGAATTTATCATTATGAGGGGCTCCCACCATCCCTGGGCTGTGCTGACTTCCTGGGGTTTTTAAGTTTTAGGTTCATTAACTTTTCGTAACAATTACGAATGTTCGTTATGATGAATTTCAATTTATCACCAGTCACGTTTCCGTTGTAACGGAATTTGGATCCGAAATTCGTAAACGAAATTTCGTACAGAATTAGGAAAGCATAGCAATTCGTATTTCGGATCCTCCCGAATGTCCGAATTTAAGGAAATTCGTACGAATTTTCGATTCATACAAAACGAATCGCACATGTCTACCTATTATAGAGGGCCTTGAAAAAGTATTCACACCCCTTCAAATTTTCCACATTTTGTCATGTTACAACCAAAAACGTAAATGTATTTTATTGGGATTTTATGTGATAGATCAACACAAAGTGACACATAATTGTGAAGTGAAAGGAAAATGATAAATGGTTTTCAACATCTTTTACAAATAAATATGTGAAAAGTGTGTGGGGGGGGGGGGCATTTGTATTCGGCCCCTTTTACTCTGATACCCCTAACTAAAATATAGTGGAACCAATTGCCTTTAGAAGTCAACTAAATAGTAAATAGAGTCCACCTGTGTGTAATTTAATCTCAGTATAAATACAGATGTTCTGTGAAGCCCTCAGAGGTTTGTTGGAGAACCTTAGTGAACAAACCGCATCATGAAGGCCAAGGAACACACCAGACTCGTCAGGGATAAAGTTGTGGAGAAGTATAAAGCTGGGTTGGGTTATTAAAAAAATATCCCAAGCTTTGAACATCTCACGGAGCTCTGTTCAATCCAACATCCGAAAATGGAAAGAGTATGGGACAACTGCAAACCTACCAAGACATGGCCGTCCACCTAAACCAGGGATCCTCAAACTACGGCCCTCCAGCTGTTGCAGAACTACACATCCCATGAGGCATTGCAAAACTCTGACATTCACAGACATGACTAGGCATGATGGAAATTGTAGTTCCTGAACAACTGGAGGGCCATAGTTTGAAGACCCCTGACCTAAACTGACCGCCGGGCAAGGAGAGCATTCATCAGAGAAGAGCCAAGAAGTCAATGGTCACTCGCATTCGGTTTCCCCACTGCTCCTGTGTGATATCAGGCTTGTCATAGTGACTTCAGCCTGGGTTTTATACTGGAGCAGTGCTGGGAAATTGCATGTGTTATAGCCAGGAATCGCACCGCATTCCTGTTCAAATTTTTTTGCAGTGCAATTTGCACCCATCTATTTTAGTATGGATGCAAATTTGCACCGCAAAGTATCAACATAAACAAGTAAACAACATAATCATGGCTTCTTCAGGAACTTTTGCAAGACTTTACGCACACTATCACTATAAGTAAACAAAAATAATTTTTTAAATTATTTTTACTTATGCTAATACTGTACATAAAGTCTTGCAAAAGCTCCTGAAGAAGCCATGGTTATGGCGAAACATGTAGAGTTGAAAAACTTTTGTACAATGACCTTATGAATTTATTTGTGTTAGTTTTTTATAGACTATTTTAAATGGATGTCTATTTAATAAAATGTATAAATTTGAATTTGTTTTTAATCTAATTAATATGTACCTTAAAACTCCCATCATGGCATGCAGTGGTTAGCGGGAGCTCTGTGGTGGTTTTAAAATGCCACCTTGTCAGCCCTTGTGTAGGTCATCCCAAGGAAGATAGACATCTGTTGGAATAGCAAGTACATTCAACAGCTACCGTATATACTCGAATATAAGCCGAGGCACCTAATTTTACCACAAAAAAAAAAAATGGGAAAACTTATTGACTCGAGTATAAGCCTAGGGTGAGAAGTGAGCAGCTACTGTAAGTTGAAAAGAGGGTCAACAATGCCCATTTGCAGCTTCACTGTGCCCATTTGCAGCCATAGGTCCCCCAAACTTCAAACTCGGTAGTTAAGGGTTCCTAGAGGCCTCCTAGCTGCAGCCAAAATTTGACATTGCTGCAGATGGACACAATTGACCGATATCTCTGAACCACTTGGTGCTAGGAACCCAAAATTTGGTGTGCAAACCCAGTGGAACTAGCAATACAACATATTGCCCCAAGTGGTCCCGACATACAGGGCCCCAAAGTTGGTTCGGAAAATTTCAAGCACTTTTCTGCAGCAGAAAATTACATTTTTCCGAACCGACTTTGGGGCCCTGTATCTCGGGGCCACTTGGTGCTAGGAACCCCAGCAGTGGTGCAGGTTCCACTGGGTTTGCACACCAAATCTTAGGTTCCTAGCACCAAGTGACCCCGAGATACGGGGCCCCAAAGTCGGTTCGGAAATTTTTTTTTTCTGCTGCAGAAAAATGCTCGACTCAAGTATAAGCCGAGGGGGGCATTTTCAGCACAAAAAAATGTGCTGAAAAACTCGGCTTATACTCGAGTATATATATGGTATATGTAGCATAAATTGGTGCATGTATACAATTCTTGTAGTATTGCCTTCCACAGGGGCATGAGTGTTTTGTGCTAATCATTTATGTTGCTCAGGTTTGATGGCCAAACCCGATGAGGGTGAAGCCACCTGTAACTATTAATGGCTAGAAACTTACAGTCATTTCACCAACCTTATACCGAGAAGATGACACTCTCGGGTCTTCTTTATAAACATTTCTGAAGGAAGACATGCTGCTGTTTCTCTTAGCTACTTAATTTCGTTGAGTGCGGTTATGTGAAAGGAAAGCTAGTTTAACCTTGTAACCAAAGCATCCGTTCTAATGTGACTCTAGTGTTGTACGGGAGCATGAAAGGATCATTCAGATTAGTTGCTAAGAGCAATACGAGTAGTATTGTTTGCTTACACTCAATAATAAATAAAACTGTTTGAGATATTAATCATGTGAACAAAACATCAGGAAAAATACCTGATAGCACATTACCAGCAAACACAAATCAAACATGTAATGAAGGCCCCTTTCATGCCTCCAGTTTGTTTTATCAGTTCAGTCAATTTTTTTCAAAGAAAAAACGGATCAGTTAACATCAGTTCTTTACATCGACTTAACCACTTCAGAGTCAAAATTTTGGTTGAAAACAAACGACCACCGCTCCAAGAGTCTCCCTACAAGCGAATGCTCCTGCTCCTGTGTGGGAGCCCCAGGTGCTGGCTAATAGCACAACGATTAGAAATCAAAAGGAAGAACTCCGGACAGCCGCACACCGGGAAAATAAAATCCAAAGGGTTTATTTAAAAGCAAAAAGACACCACAATCCAAACACGGCAAAAAGAGGGGTACAGAGCTGACGCGTTTCACACTGTATTTCAGTGCTTACTCGTAGCTATGATTAAGCACTGAAATACAGTGCGAAAGCGTCAGCTCTGTACCCCCCTTTTTGCTGTGCTTGGATTGTGGTGTCTTTTTGCTTTTAAATAAACCCTTTGGATTTTATTTTCCCGGTGTGCGGCTGTCCGGAGTTCTTCCTTTTGATTTCTAATCAAAATTTTGGTTTACGTTAGAGCTGCACGATTCTGAATAAAATGAGAATCACGATTTTTTTTGCTTAGAATAAAGATCACGATTCTCGCAGCGTAACTTCATCTTTCACATTATAGAAAAAAAATTGGTGCTAACTTTAGTCCCCTTTCACACTGGGGCCGCCCGCGCGCTATCTGTAAATCGCCGCTTGTTTTGGCTGCGCTTTACCGCTGTTTAAGCAGGCGCTTTTCGCCCACTAGCAGGGTGTTTTTAACCCCAAAGAAGGGGATAAAGCAGTTGTATACAGGGGGTCCCCGACTTACGAACGCCCGACCTACGAACATCCCCTACTTACGAACCGGGCGCTGCGGGGACCCTCCGCCGTTTTCCGCCGTCCTCCGGCCGTTCTGCACATGTGCGGCCAGACGGAGCCTCGGAAAATGACGGCAAACTTCGGAAATGTCCGTAATTTGCCGCGCATGCGCAAAACGGCATTTGACGGAACATCGGAAATGTCCGTAATTGTCGGTCTGCTCATGCGCGGCCGACTTACGAACAATTCCGAGATAAGAACAGGCGGCCAGTCCCTAACGAGTTCGTAACTCGGGGACCCCCTGTAGTCATTTATGTAACTTTTGTAGGTAAAAAGAATATCTCCTAAACCTGTACGGTATAGGAGATATTCCCCTCGCAATGAGCCGCTGACTTCAGCGGCGCATGCGCACCGGGGATTCTCGGCTGAAAGTCCGGCGGACGACAGACACTGCCGGGCAGAAAACTCCCGCGCGCATGCCACTCACAGCGCCGGAGCCGTGATACCCGGAAGACCCGGTGTGAAAGCACTCGGGCGGCATGGGAGGCAGGGCCGTCTTAATAGCATCATGGGACCCTGGGCAAAGTAATGCACTGGGGCCCCTACCAGCTTGCCCCAATTTACGCACCTACTTTCAAGAAATAAAGTATAAATAGTTGATAGAATTAAACATAGATTCATTAGTACTTTCAATAAAATAAATTTTTCAAAAGGAAAACATTCAATAAATCAAAGACTAATCAAAACAAAGGGCACAGTACAGCGGTGAATGCAGGAGGGCACAGTACAGAAGGGGGCAGGAGGGCACAATATTGGGATCAGGAGGGCACAGTACAGAAGGGGGCAGGAGGGCACAATATTGGGATCAGGAGGGCACAGTATAGGTTCTGGGACGATTCTCGGAACACGGCCATCTCCGGACAGTTCAATAAAAAGCATGAATGTCCCAGACAGTTGGCAAATATGATGTAATGCAAGATTATTGTGGAGCCCCATGCACCTGGGGCCCCTGGTCAGTGCCCAGGCGTGCCCTTGCATTAAGATGGCCCCCTGATGGGAGGCGTTATTTCTAGCGCTAAAACACCTGAAAACTGCCTCAGTACTGTTTAGTTTTTTCTTAATTCACGGAAGTGTATTTTTTTCCCCAAAAAATTGTGTTTGAAAGACCACTTCACAAATACTGTGCGACATAAGAATATTGCAACAACTGCCATTTTATTCTCTAGGGTCTCTGCTAAAAAAGATATATAATGTTTGGGGGTTCTAAGTAATTTTCTAGCAAAAAAATACAGATTTTAACCACTTGCCGCCCGCCATATAGCAGAATGACGGCGCGACGTGGTTTCAATATCCTGACCGGATGTCATATGACGTGATCGGGATATTGGGGGCGCTCATCGTGCCGATCGTTGTTGCGGTGTGTCAGTCAGCAACTACAATCTCGGTAAAGAGTCTCCGACGGAGACTCTTTACCACGTAATAAGCTGTGTCCAATCACGGCTGATCGCAGTGTAAATAGGAAATGCCATGGAACGGCTTTTCTTCGCTGTCAGACGCGAGTAGAGGAAAGCCGATCGACTGCTCCTCTGACAGAGGGGCGGGTCTGTGCTGATTGATTATCAGTGCAGCCCCCCCCCCTGAGGATGCCCACACTGGACCACCAGGGACGCCACCAGACCACCAGGGATGCCTAGCACCAGGTATGCCACCCTAGACCACCAAGGATTCCAGTCAGTGCCCACAATGGGTGCCAATCAGTGCCGACAATGGGCATCACTGATTGGCATGCATTATTGTAGGTCCAGTCCTCTATAACTGCAATATTGGGTAACTGGTAAATGTGTCCATACAGGGTGTTGTTTGTATGTTGTTTATACTTTTTTTAACTATGTATACTTTTTTACTGATTCTCTCTTTCATTATGTGCTTACAAAGTCCGTAAATTTTTTGACTTGGTCAATCCTTGAATATATATATATATATTTTGGATGTTGGCATGGTGAGGGTCCTCCCTACTTACTGCACTCTACTATTTAGGCCCCTTTCACACTGCTGCGATCTGAATGTCTTGCGATTTTGCGGCGATTTTCAGGGAATGCCTGTGTTAACTTGAGGTCTATGGACCTGAACTCGCATCAAAGTCGGACCAAAGTACTACAGGGACTACTTTTTGAAGTCGCACAGATATGAATGGTTATCATTGGGATTCATGGGGGGGGGGGGGTACGACTTGTCATGTGACCCTGATGTCCAAAGTAGCGGGAAAAGTCACACAAGTGTGAAAGGGGCCTTAAGCCCCAATACATACTATTCGATTTCCTGCAGATTTTTGTCTTCAGATTTACCATAACCATATAATATGAGATCAAACCTTAAGGCCCCATTCACACCCGAGCGTTTTGTAGCTTGAAGCCTGAAGCTACAAAGTGCTGGAGGGGGGGGGGGGGGGGGGGGGGGAAATCAATTATTCTCTATGGAGGTGGTTCACATCTCCACTCCAAAACGCCTGAAGCCAGAAGCTCAAACAAGTTCTGGAACTTTTTTTTTTTTTTTTAGGCAGATTTGGGCGTTTTTCTGCTTTTTACATTGGTGACCTTTTGACCTGTACAAAATTGTGGCAAAAACGCGTCAAAATTGCGGCAATTTCACGTGACTTTCTACCTGAAAAAGCTATGCTCAGGTGTGAATGGGGCCTAATACGCGGCGTACACACGGTTGGAATTTCCGACATCAAATGTTCGAAGTGAGCTTGTTGTCGGAAATTCCGACCGTGTGTAGGCTCCATCGGACATTTGCAGTCGGAATTTCCGACACCAAAAATTTGAGATCTGGATCTCAAATTTTCCGACAACAAAATCCGTCGGAAATTCCGATTGTGCGTACACAATTGCGACACACAAAATACCACGCATGCTCGGAATCAAGCAGAAGAGCCGCACTGGCTATTGAACTTAATTTTTCTCGGCTCGTCATACGTGTTCTACGTCACCGCGTTCTTGGCGATCGGAATTTCCGACAACATTTGTGTGACCGTGTGTAGGCAAGACAAGTTTGAGCCAACATCCGTCAGAAAAAAATCCACGGTTTTGTTGTCGGAAAATCCTTTCGTGTGTACGCGGCGAATACATCGCCAACAAATGTTCGATGTGAGCTTGTTGTCGGAAATTCTGACCGTGTGTAGGCTCCATCGGACATTTGCAGTCGGAATTTCCGACAACAGAAATCTTGATCTCTAATTTTCCGACAACAAAATCTATTGTCGGACATTCCGATCGTGTGTACACAATTGCGACGCACAAAAGTCCACGCCTGCTCAGGATCAAGCAGAAGAGCCGCACTGGCTATTGAACTTCATTTTTCTCGGCTCGTCGTACGTGTTGTACGTCACCACGTTCTTGGCGATCGGAAATTTCTGACAACATTTGTGCGACCGCGTGTATGCAAGACAAGTTTGAGCCAACATCCGTCGGAAAAAAAAAAAAAAATCCACGCTTTTGTTGTCGGAAAATCCTTTCGTGTACGCGGCATAATGCCGCTTACACGCGGTCGGAATTTTTTCGCCAACAAATGTTCGATGTGAGCTTGTTGTCGGAAATTCCGACCGTGTGTAGGCTCCATCGGACATTTGCAGTCGGAATTTCCGACAACAAAAATTTGAGATCGGGATCTCAAATTTTCCGACAACAAAATCCATTGTCGAAAATTCCGATCGTGTGCACACAATTGCGACGCACAAAATTCCACGCATGCTGGGAATCAAGCAGAAGAGCCGCACTGGCTTTTGAACTTAATTTTTCTCGGCTCGTCGTACGTGTTGTACGTCACCGCGTTCTTGGCGATCGGAATTTCCGACAACATTTGTGCGACCGTGTGTATGCAAGACAAGTTTGAGCCAACATCCGTCGGAAAAAAAAAAAATCCACGGTTTTGTTGTCGGAAAATCCTTTCGTGTGTACGCGGCATAATGCCGCTTACACGCGGTCAGAATTTTTTCGCCAACAAATGTTCGATGTGAGCTTGTTGTTGGAAATTCCGAACGTGTGTGGGCTCCATCGGACATTTGCAGTCGGAATTTCCGACAACAAAAATTTGAGGATCTCAAATTTTCCCACAACAAAATCCGTTGTCGGAAATTCCGATCGTGTGTACACAATTGCGACGCACAATTGTGTCGGAATGTCCGGTCGTGTGTACGCGGCATAAGAGTTTCAATTTGTGTACAATCAGGCAGCCCCTCGCACTACATGGTTTTGGTAAACGATGCCTTCATTGCACTGTCCGAAGACAAAAATCTGCAGAAAATCTAATAGCGTGTATTAAGTATTATACAATTAGTGGCAATTCAGGCAGTCAGAATTAAGTTAAATCCTTTCATGGATATTTATGTATTGAGGGAAAAAAAACAAAACAAAGCACTTGACCCAGTTTAATATCCTTAGTCGCTGTTACCTACAATGGTAAAATGTATTTATGTATGGGGATATGTGCTCATTAGTTCTGTACATTTTGTTGTTGTTATTTCTCTGTTGGCCAATACTCCAGGTATTGGTGCACTATGACTATAGAGTCTGGAGAAGGGAGGGAAGGAGTAGGTAAATTGTGTATGTTTTCTTTACACTACTACCTGATAAAACAAATAAAAATAAAATAAAGTCGTCTTTATTTTAGGGACTTATACAGGGACTTTTTGTGAAACAGAATGCCCAAGAAGCCATATAACAAAGATTCAAAAGCTATTGTTTCTTTTACCATATGATAAAATATAGAAATGTAAAATTCCGGTACCGAAACTGAAAATTCAGGTTGCACTTGGCCGAAAATTGACGTTTTTTGACCGGTTCCCGGCCGGCGCACGCCGATGTACGTCGGCAGAATGGCACGGTTTAAATTTGCCGCCGTGCCATTGCGTGTGTGCGGGCCCGGACCTCCGTGAGTCGGGTCGCGGGTCCCGCGGACTCGAACGCCGCGGGGATACCCGTGATCGCCTCAAGGAGAGGAAGAACGGGGTTCTGCCTAGTGACAGTGTCACTGATCTCTGCTCCCTGTGATCGGGAGCAGAGATCAGTGACGGGTCACACATAGTCATGCCCCCCCCCCCCCAGTTAGAAACATTCCCCAGGGCACAGTTAACCCATACACTGCCCTAGTGGTTAACCCCTTTACTGCCCGTGTCATTTACACAGAAATCGTCAGTGCTCAGTCAGTGCAGTGAAGGTGTCATCAGTGCTCAGTCAATGCAGTGAAGGTGTCATCAGTGCTCAGTCAATGCAGTGAAGGTGTCATCAGTGCTCAGTCAATGCAGTGAAGGTGTCATCAGTGCTCAGTCAGTGCAGTGAAGGTGTTGTCAGTGCTTAGTCAGTGCAATGAAGGCATTGTCAGTGCTCAGTTAGTGAAGTGAAGGCATCGTCAGTGCTCAGTCAGTGCAGTGAAGGTGTCGTCAGTGCTCAGTCAGTGCAGTAAAGGTGTCGTCAGTGCAGTGAAGGCATCATCAGTGCTCAGTCAGTGCAGTGAAGGTGTTGTCAGTGCAGTGAAGGTGCCGTCAGTACTAGTCGGTGCAGTTAAGGCATCGTCAGTACTCAGTCAGTGCAGTGAAGGTGTTGTCAGTGCAGTGAAGGTGCCGTCAGTGCTCAGTCAGTGCAATTAAGGCATCGTCAGTGCTCAGTCAGTGGAATGAAGGCGTCGTCAGTGCTCAGTCAGTGGAATGAAGGCATTGTCAGTGCTCATTCAGTGCAGGGAAGGGGTCGTCAGTGCAATGAAGGCGTCGTCAGTGCTCAGTCAGTGCAATGAAGGCTTCGTCAGTGCTCAGTCAGTGCAGTGAAGGTGTTGTCAGTGCTCAGTCAGTGCAGTGAAGGTGTCAGAGGTGCCCAGTCAGTGCAGTAAAGGTGTCGTCAGTGCAGTGAAGGTGCCGTCAGTGCAGGGAAGGCATCATCAGTGCTCAGTCAGTGCAGTGAAGGTGTTGTCAGTGCAGTGAAGGTGCTGTCAGTGTTCAGTCAGTGCAATTAAGACGTTGTCAGTGCTCAGTCAGTGCAATGAAGGCATCGTCAGTGCTCAGTCAGTGCAGGGAAAGTGTCGTCAGTGCACAGTCAGTGCAATGAAGGTGTTGTCAGTGCAATGAAGAGGTCAGTGCTCAGTCAGTGCAATTAAGGTGTCGTCAGTGCACAGTCAGTGCAATGAAGATGTCAGTGCTCAGTCAGTGCAATGAAGATGTCTGTACAATGAAGATGTCAGTGCTCAGTCAGTGCAATGAAGGCATCGTCAGTGCAAGGAAAGTTTCGTCAGTGCTCAGTCAGTGCAATGGAGATGTCTTCTGTGCTCAGTCAGTGCAATGAAGGTGTTGTCAGTGCTCAGTCAGTGCAATGCAGATGTCAGTGCAATGCAGATGTCAGTACAATGCAGATGTCAGTACAATGCAGATGTCTGTGCTCAGTCAGTGCAATGAAGGTGTTGTCTGTGCTCAGTCAGTGCAATGAAGGTGTTGTCAGTGCTCAGTCAGTGCAATGAAGATGTCAGTACAATGAAGATGTCAGTGCTCAGTCAGTGCAATGAAGATGTCAGTGCTCAGTCAGTGCAATGAAGATGTCAGTGCTCAGTCAGTGCAATGAAGATGTCAGTGCTCAGTCAGTGCAGTGAAGATGTCAGTGCTCAGTCAGTGCAATGAAGGTGTTGTCAGTGCTCAGTCAGTGCAATGAAGATGTCAGTACAATGAAGATGTCAGTGCTCAGTCAGTGCAATGAAGATGTCAGTGCTCAGTCAGTGCAGTGAAGATGTCAGTGCTCAGTCAGTGCAATGAAGGCGTTGTCAGTGCTCAGTCAGTGCAGTGAAGATGTCAGTGCTCAGTCAGTGCAATGAAGGAGTCATGTGCTTGCTCTGAGTACAACAGAAAAGGCTGAAATGAAAAGTTCCAGGTGGAAATTGTAGTCACTCGTGCGGTTTTGTCTTATCAGTATTATGTAACAGTGTCTTTAAATACAAAGTGGTGGAATATATGGTATTTTTGTTGTCCTTTTGCATAATCCAGGTACATATGTACTGTACGGCTATAAACATTTCCTTTATTGGGATGTCGTGTCCGAGGCATATTCCAGGAATCGCTGCACAGTTTTATTGCACATCTCTCACTATCACTATTAAACCGCAGGTTCACCAGTCAGCAGTTTTATTGAAAATGACAGATGTGCGTTTAGCGACCTGTGAGAATAGACCAGCACAAGGAAAACAGAAAAAAATAAATAAAAACCTGTCTTTAATTTAATTTTATTTTTTTTTCTTCTTAACGATTTGGTATTTTATAAGCAATAAGGGATAACGGTAAATTGCATGCATACTGTAGATGACTCACCGTATTCCGTTGCTTTATAGATGGCCCCGCTGAGAGAGCAATGGCGTCACAAGAAAATATTTGTATTTCATTTGGAGGGGATTTTTTTTTTTTTTATATATGTCCAAAGTTAACTCATTAATAGTGTGCTTGTGGACTAGTTATAGAGTCGGTCTAACCTTGGACAACATAACCAAGTTGTGTTAGTGTAGAAAACTATTTACTAAGGGTACGTCCCGCATGGACACTTTATATAAGCATGTTGTAGCCTGACCCGGGACCTCAGAGGGTTGATACATCCCAGACGTTTTACGCACAGCCATTGGTCTTAGCTTAGCAGGTTGACTGATAATGAAGAAAATTCGTTTCTTACCTTCTCCATTTGAATTTTTGCAGCTTTACGTATCCTTTGCGTGGAAAACCCTAATCATCAGTATGTCTATAGGTACATACCACGGGCTGGCTTTTTCTTGCTAGCTGTGCGGAACAGTTTTCGGGGTTTCAGAATTCGGCACTACACTAGATGCATGGAACATGTAGTCTTGTGGTATTTAGATAAACATCGATGGGTCGTAATGCTGCTTGATTTTTTCAAAGTCTAGTTATTTGCGTTACTTTCGTGTTTTTTTTTTTCTTTGGCGTTCACCACACATCTCAAGCCCAGAACAATGGCAGTTTAACTCGTTGAGTTTTGGAAGGTAAGAGAACTGCGATCTACTTTCTGGTACAATCATTTTTATTGAAGATTTCGAAAATAACAAAACCGCTCCTCTCAAACGCAATCCAGAAGTGTTTTTTGTTTTTGTTTTTGTTTTTTTTCTACCTCTAAGTTCACACTGGTGCAATTTGACAGTTCCAAATCGAACGACAAGTCGCACCCCCATTGTCGGCAATGGAACTGTTCAAAGAGAACTGCGATCTACTTTCTGGTACAATAATTGTTATTGAAGATTTTGAAAATAACAAAACCGCTCCTCTCAAACGCAATCCAGAAGTTTTTTTTTTTGTTTTGTTTTTGTTTTTTTTCTACCTCTAAGTTCACACTGGTGCAATTTGACAGTTCCAAATCGCACGACAAGTCGCACCCCCATTGTCGGCAATGGAACTGTTCAAATTGCCAGGACTCATGTCGCAGCACTACTTTTTTGCCGATTTCTAGACATGTGCAATTCATTTCGTTCCGAATTTGTTTTTTTTTATTTATTTTTTAACGAATTTCGACACGTTCGTTAATTCAGAAATATCCAAATTAACGAAAACCCCGTTTAACAAATTTTTCCGAATATTCATAAATTCAAAAACTCGTATATTGGAAAATTTGGAAATTTGGAAATTCGGAAATCCGAAAACTCAAATTTGAAAATATGAAATAAAAACTAACTAATAATAACTTAACTATTACTACCTATTAAATTATAGGTATTGGAATTTCCTTTAAAATTTGGCTGTTAGTGTACGTAACGAATACGTATTTTTGGCGTTCACCACACATCTCAAGCCCAGAATAATGGCAGTTTAACTCGTTGAGTTTTGGACGGTAAGAGAACTGCGATCTACTTTCTGGTACAATAATTATTATTTTTTTTAAATCTTTTATTTATTTCATAAGACAAGAAAAACACAAAAATATTCCTCAGGTATACAACTATACATGAAATTATAATATCAACAGCTCACCTGAAATTAGGTTCATATCATTCCAAAATCGCTCCGCTTTTTTGTTGTTTTATTTTGTTTTTTTATACCTCTACGGGGGGCGTTCATACTGGTACCATTAGACAGTTTCAAATCGCACGATAAGTCGCACCCCCATTGTCGGTAATGGAACTGTTCAAATTGCCGCAAATCATGTCGCAGCTACTTTGAAAAAAGGTTCCTGCACCACTTTTTTGATGATTTCTAGACATGTGCAATTTGTTTCCTTCCAAATTATTTTTTTTACGAATTTCGACACATTCATTAATTCGTAAAATATCCGGATTGACGAAAACCTGTTTAATAATTTTTTCCCAATATTCGTAAATTCAAAAACTCGTATTAGAAAATTTGGAAATTCCAAAATCCGAAAACTCAAATTAGAAAATCTGAAATAAAAACTAACTAATAATAACTTAACTATTACTACCTATTAAATTATAGGTATTGGAATTTCCTTTAAAATTTGGCTGTTAGTGTACGTAACGAATACGAACTTTTCCGAAGTTACAAAATATCCGAAATAACGAATGCTGCATCTAAACGAATGGAACGTAACAAATACGAATGCATCCGAAGTTACGAATTATCCGAAATAATGAATGCCGTATCTAAACTAATGAAACGTAACAAATTAACAATAATACATAATAATAATAAAAACTTTTTATTATTATTATTCGTTCCGTTCCATTTGTTTAGATGCAGCATGCGTAACTTCGGATAAATTCGTATTCGTTACGTTCACTAACATCCAAATTTGATAGGATATTCCAATACCTATAATTGAATAGTTAGTTATTATTAGTTAGTTAGTTAGAAAATCCAAAAAATTGAAAGAATAACTAACTAACTAATAATAACTAACTATTAAATTATAGGTATTGGAATTTCCTTTAAAATTTGGCTGTTAGTGTACGTAACGAATACGAACTTTTCCGAAGTTACTAATTATCCGAAATAATGAATGCTGTATCTAAACAAATGGAACGTAACAAATTAATAATAATAAATAACAATAATAATAATAAAAAAAACGTTTTATTATTAACATTATTATTAATTTTGTTCCATTCGTTTAGATGCAGCATGCGTTATTTCGGATAATTCGTAACTTCGGATAAATTCGTATTCGTTACATTCACTAACATCCAAATTTGATAGGATATTCCAATACCTATAATTATTTAATAGTTAGTTACTATTAGTTAGTTAGTTAGAAAATCCAAAAAATTGAAAGAATAACTAACTAACTAATAATAACTAACTATTAAATTATAGGTATTGGAATTTCCTTTAAAATTTGGATGTTAGTGAATGTAACGAATACGAACTTTTCCGAAGTTACTAATTATCCGAAATAATGAATGCTGTATCTAAACAAATGGAACGTAACAAATTAATAATAATAAATAACAATAATAATAATAATAAAAACTTTTTATTATTAATATTATTATTCATTTTGTTCCATTCGTTTAGATGCAGCATGCGTTATTTCGGATAATTCGTAACTTCGGATAAATTCGTATTCGTTACATTCACTAACATCCAAATTTGACAGGAAATTCCAATACCTATAATTTAATAGTTAGTTATTATTAGTTAGTTAGTAATCCTTTGAAATTTTCGGATTTTCTTTCTTATTTTTGAATTCACGCATTTACGAATTTATGAGTTTACGAATTGTGATCATAACGAATGACCCGAAATACGAAAAAAAAAAAACAAATGAAACGAAAACTAACAAATTTTTCAGCAGTGCACATGTCTACTGATTTTCATTGTGACTTGCATAGGCCCTTTGGCAGGGAAATTTTATTTTTCAAAGGCATTTTTCTATAGCTACCGTGATGTGGGAAGGCCGGGCTTCCATCCAATCATGTGCAAACAACAAAAAAAAAACATATTTTTCAAAAAAATTATTTAGCACGTGTTTTAGATATTTTTTTTTTATGTGAATTTGTATCACGTGAAGTTAATGGAAAATTCCCTTGTAAAGTGAACAGCCTATTTGCTTTTAGTAAATAAACCCCTCTAAGTTAATTGCAAAGGCATGTTCTGCTATTGTCACCTTCTGGAGACCCTCCCCGAGCATTGTCATGCAAAAATTGCTGGATTGCATGCAGATGGGAAGTGGAGATTAACACCACGGAGATGCAGCAAAGAATGGAAACTGTGAAAACAACTATTTTTTATGAAATAAAGACAATGGTCTATGATACACAGTAAATAGAGCAAAGGGCGGAGCCAGTATTGGGACATCATCACGCACAGGGCATGCTAGATGGTATTATCGCTTGATACCTCCTTTTAGTTGTAATTATAATTACTTTTTAACCACTTGAAGATCAGACCTTTTCTGGCACTATTTAGTTACAAGAAAAAATCTGTATTTTTCGCTAGAAAACTAATTGGAACCCCCAAACATTATATATATTTTTAAAGCATATTATATTAATTAATATATATTATATATATTTTTAAAGCAGAGATATTTTTTGTCACATTTTGCAAAACAGTTTTTCAAATGCAATTATTTTGGGGGAAAAAATACTTACTTAATAATAATAATAATAATAAAAAAAAAACATAATACATACCACAATTATTTTAGTAAAATATGAAAGATGATGTTACGGCGAGTAAATAGATACCTCACTTGTCACGCTTTAAAATTGCGCACGCTTGTGGTATGACGACAAACTAGGATACTTAAAAATCTCCAAATTTCTTTTACAGGTTATTTAGAGTTAGTTTAGTTACGGGTTAGCTGAGGGTTACAGAGGAGGGCTAGCGCTAAAATGATTGCTCTCTTTGGGGTTTGGGGGTATTGCAAGTTGTAGTATGTGTATGTTAACTGTATCTGGAAGATTATGAATGTGTAATGTTTATTTGTATTATTGTAAGAAAAAACAATAAAAAAATGACTGAATTATAAAAAAAAAAAAATATTGCTCTCACGGCGATACTTCACGTGTGTGTTTGTGGTGCGAACACCGTTTACATATGCGTGCGCGACTTACACATGCGTTTGCTTCTGCGCGCGAGCACGGAGGGATAGGGGCATAATACATTATTTTTTTTTGTTATTATTTATTTTATTTTTTTACACTGTCCCTTTTCATTTTTTTTTTAGCACTTTCTGTGATATGTGAATGTAAACATCCCTTGTAATAGAAATGAGGGATGACAGGTTCTCTTTATGGAGAGATCCGGGGTCAATAAGACCCCAAATCTCTCCTCTACCTGCTGCTGGGCCAGAAACCTAAGGCCTATCCCGGGGACACCTGGCTGCTAGGCTATCTGAGAGCCTATTCAGAAGTAGTGCAGGGTTGGGGCTGAAGGCTTGTAGTCCAACCAGAAGTAACGGTTCCGCTGGACGGGGAACCCGTCGTGGTCGGAGGTAGAGGTGATGCTGTCACCTCAAAGGGACCAACCACCTTGCTACCGGAGACCACTGTACGTAAGCTGAGGCCAGTACCAGAGCAGACTTCTCGACAGCCGGGGACGGTGAAGAAGTGGGAAAGCTTCAGCGAGTGCCAAGTCAGGGACCCAGCGGGACAGTTGAGTTGACGCTTGTGGAGTGCCAGGCCAGGGACCTAACGTGTCAGCGGGGGTGAGGCTTGAGAAGTATCTGTGAGTGCCAAGCCAGGGACCCAGCAGGGAAGCAGGGGTGACGTTTGAGGAAGATACAGAGTGCTACAGTGAAAGAGCTCAGGGGAACCAGTGGATCTGAAGTCTAGTGAGAGAGACTGGGAGCTCGTTGAGTGAAGACCCACAGTGAGTGAGTGTGGGGTAAAGAGAACTGTTTGTGTTGCAGATAGTTGAATACCTTTACCGTTAGTAACAGCTACAAGATTGTTGCCATAGTTGAGTTGAGTTGAGAGGTATCTTAATATAGCGCGGTCTTACCCCGAAGGTAAGACCGGGTAAGACCTGTCTCCTACCGATAGGTAGGAGACAGGGGTCCTACCTATACAGAAGTGGTATCCAGCTGGAGGCATTCACCTGTATAGATGTCTACCTATAGAAGTCCCGGAGTCTGCCAATTAACATTGCATCTACCCAAGGGTGTCCTGGCCCTAACCCTCTCTCCCACAGTTCTGTTTAAGAGACAATAAATCTCTTTGCATTCAAAAAGTGTCTGGCGCCCACCTGTTTATCATTCATCACACTCACCATGCCTTGTAACCCACTCTACACAGAAGGATGTCAGCTCTCCCTGACTCTGGAGACCACTATTGGGCTTCAGGGGCCCCCGGAACTTTGCTACATATTTATTTCTGGATTAAAAATGTATGTTTTTTATTTTATATTTATCACATTCATTTTGTATAATAATTTAGAAGCCTTGCATTTTATTGCAGTTTTGCACTGTATATGAAATATTGTTATGTGTATTGTAGATATATGAATTGCTTATTTATACTGCGAGGGATATTTAAGGAGACGGCACACTTTTTTTTTTTTTTTTTTCTTATTTTCAAATAGAGCAAACACTATAAATTGTCATGCAGTTCGGTTTTTGTCTACTTTAAACAAAAGAATATTATTACTGACAACACTGGGTTTATGTGGAATGGGCAATCCTGACACGTTCATGTCGTAGTAGATGAACTCAGAGCACCAGATTGGTATCAAAATAGATCACGCCATTCAGAAATTTTTGTCTATTTACCTTTTTATGATTCAGAGATAAGACATTTGTTTATAGACTGTGTTTGTATGACGTGCGTAAAATGGCAAAACTAATGCCGCGTACACACGGTCGGAATTCTCGTCGGAAAAAGCTCTGATGGTTTTCCCGTCGGAATTCCGACGGAATTTCGCTCAAACTGTCTTGCCTACACACGGTCACACCAAATTCCGACGGTCTGTAACAGCGGCATAAAACACGTTTGACAGCACTATAAAAGGGAAGTTTAATGCTTCCGAGCATGCGTCGAATTGTTTCCGAGCATGCGTCGGAATTTTGCGTGTCGAAATTTCATACACACGATCGGAAAATCCGATAGAAAGGTTTTCTGTCAGAAAAATTGAGAACAGGTTCTCAATTCAAAGTCCGTCGGAAATTCCGACAGAAAAAGACCGATGGGCATACACACGGTCGGAAAATCCGATGAAAAGCTCCCATCGGACTGTTTCCATCGGAAGTTCCGACCGTGTGTACGCCGCATAACAGTAAAGTATGGCCTACAAGCAGAGGCGTAGCTTGAAGTTTGTGGGCCCCGGTGCAAAAGTTGACCTGTTGGGCCCCCCCCCCACTACCACCCACCTCTTCCACCGTGTGTGCAGATACACCCACCGCACGCTAAGATACCGTATATACTCGAGTATAAGCCGAGTTTTTCAGCAAATTTTTTTTGTGCTGAAAATGCCCCCCCTCGGCTTATACTTGAGTCAAGCACTTTTCTGCAGCAGAGAATGACATTTTCCGACCCGACTTTGGGGCCCCGTATCTCGGGGGCCACTTGGTGCTAGGAACCCCAAATTTGGTGTGCAAACCCAGTGGATCTAGCACTACAACATATCCAGATGGGGTTCCTAGCACCAAGTGGCCCCGATATACGGGGCCCCAAAGTCGGGTTGGAAATGTCTTTCACACTGGGGCGTTTTTCAGGCGGTACAGTGCTAAAAATAGCGCCTGTATACCGCCTGAAAAAATCCTGCCCCATTCACTCCAGTGTGAAAGCCGGCGGGCTTTCACACTGGAGCGGTGCGCTAGCAGGGCGGCAAAAAAAGTCCTGCTAGCAGCATCTTTGGAGCGGTATAGGAGCGGTGTGTTACCGCTCCTTCCCATTGATTTGAATGGGAAACCACGGTAAAACCGCGGCAATACCATCGCAAAGCGCCGCTACGGCGGCGCTCTGCGGGGGTCTTTAACACTTTTTCGGGCGCGCGCGGGGGTAAAACCGCACCACGAGCGGCCGAATACCGCGGTTAAAACGACGGTAAAGCAGCGCTAAATATAGCGCTGCTTTACCGTCACCGCGGCTCCCCGCCCCCCAGTGTGAAAGGGGCCATAGAGTCTCTATGACTACGCTCCATTGAAGGGAAGTTGTGGGTGAAATATCATATCTTACTTCTGGGCTCAGAATTTTTCACTTTATTTTTTTTTTTAATTTGGTAAAAGTTTATTGAAGGTCGACAAACCAAAGAAAGAAAATAGAACTTTACAGAGAGAGTCCATTCATAATAACATGCACCGTCAGAAAGTGATTAGAAAACAATATTATGACACCAACAAGTACATAATCCACCCCGTAGGGATTTGTCCGACAAATTATATATCTAGTGGCCTAGGTCGGGGTGCAGCTTTTTGAAGAACGATCTTATATGGCCTGATATTTGCTAGCTATGCAGCGTATCCAAGAAGGCAATGTAGTAAACAAACAAACTCTGTATTTGCTTTCTGTGCTTTTATAACCTGACGCTGGAATGTACAAATAAGCTGTAACCTTCCCTTCTTGTTTTTCCCTTTTACCTTCCTCCACAAATTTTTCAGAAAAATAAACGTCAAAGTGAAAATGAAGTGCGGTTATAGTCTGCCACTTTGGTCACTAGGCCCGAATTTGGCCCGGTGGTCTAGTTGCCTTCAGCTGCCACCACCTGCCCCAGTAGATCTGCCAGCTTTAGTATTACAATACCAAGGCCAGAGGTTGTAGCCAAGTCTGTGGGCGGAAAGTAGGGTTGCCACCTCATCCCTTTAAACCCGAACACCTACTGTATGAAGGTTCTGAGGCTAATTTAATGCAGATAAGGCACCAAGTGAGTTTAATTACCACCTTAGTCAGCCGCAGAACCCGTGTAATTAATATGTGTTCGGGTTTAACCACTTCAATACCGCCGTATAGTCATATGACGCCAACAAGGTGGATCTCCCATCCTGGGTGGGCGTCGTATGACGTCCTCGCATTCCCGGCCACCTGGGGGGCGCGCGCGCCCGCGGCATCGCTCGGGACCCGGTGCGAGTGCCCGGCGGCCGCGATGTCTGCCGGGCACCCGCGTCGGGCGTTCGTAAGTCGGGGACCCCCTGTATACAACTGCTTTATCCCCTTCTTTGGGGTTAAAAACACCCTGCTAGCGGGCGAAAAGCGCCGCTTAACCACTTCAATACCTGCCCATAGTCATATGACGCCCACAAGGTGGATCTCCCATCCTGGGTGGGCGTCATATGACGTCCTCCCATTCCCACCGGCCGCGATGTCCGCCGGGCACCTGCGATTGCCCGTTAAAACAACGGGACCGTGCGGGACCGTGGAGCTGTGTGTGTATACACACAGCTCCACGTCCTGTCAGTGGCGAGGAGACCGATCATGTGATTATTAGTACGGAGGATCACTGATTGGTCTCCTCCCCTTGTGAGTCCCCTCCCCCCACAGTTAGAATCACTTCTATAGGGAACACATTAACCCCTGCAGCGCCCCTAGTGTTAACCCCTTCCCTGCCAGTCACATTTACACAGTAATCAATGCAATTTTATAGCAACGATCGCTGTGTAAATGTGAATGGTTCCAAAAATGTGTCAAAAGTGTCCGAAGTGTCCGCCGCAATGTCGCAGTCAGGAAAAAAAAAAAATCGTACATCGCCGCCATTACTAGTAAAAAAAAAAAAATTCAATAAATCTATCCCCTATTTTGTAGACGCTATAACTTTTGCGCAAACTGATCAATATACGCTTATTGCGATTTTTTTTTTTACCAAAAATATGTAGAAGAATACGTATCGGCCTAAACTGAGGAAAAAAATAGTTTTTTTTTTTTTTTTAAATGGGATATTTATTATAGCAAAAAGTAAAAAATATTGTGTTTTTTTTTTCAAAATTGTCGCTCTTCTTTTGTTTACAGCGCAAAAAATAAAAACCGCAGAGGTGATAAAATACCACCAAAAGAAAGCTCTATTTGTGGGAAAAAAAGGACGTCAATTTTGTTTGGGTGTAACGTCGCACGACCGCGCAATTGTTAGTTAAAGCGACGCAGTGCCGAATCGCAAAAAGTGCTCTGGTAAGGAAGGGTGAAAAATGGCCCGGTGCTGAAGCGGTTAAGTCTTAAAGAGTTTGCCCACTTTGTCGCTTTCCTGTGGTAGCAATTTGGTTCTAGGTGTTTAGGCTCAGAGAGGGTGAATGTTTACATGCACAGTGCACCATTTTATCTCTAAATTTATATAGTATAGTAATAAGCAAAAACAGCACTTGCACCAATAAACAATGTATATATACATTATATTACCAAAAGTGTTAAGACACCTGCCTTCACACACACATGAACTTTAATGGCATCCCAGTCTTAGTCCGTAGGGTTCAATATTGAGTTGACCCACCCTTTGCAGGTATAACCGCTTCAACTCTTCTGCGTACACACGACCGTTTTTTTTCCGTCTGAATAAACTCTGAAGGTTTTTCCGACGTAGTTCCGCTGAAACTGTCTTGCCTACACGCGATCACACTAAACACTGACCGTCTAGAACGTGGGGACGTACAACACGTACGACGTGACTAGAAAAAGGAAGTTCAATAGCCAGTAGCCAATAGCTGCCGTCTCGTACTTGCTTCGGAACAGCACACAGACGAGCGGCTTTCCCGATAGGAATTGGTTCCGTCGGAAATATTTAAAACATGTTCTATTTATAGGTCCGTCAGAGGTTTCGAAAAAATAAAAATATGAGGTACACACACGATCGGAATATCCGATGAAAAGATTCCGTCTGACTTTTTCTGCCGGAAAGTCCGACCGTGTGTACGCGGCATTAAGCCTCGTACATACGGTTGGATTTTCGTCAGGGAATTGTGGGATGAGAGACTGTTGGCCTAAAATTCAACCGTTCGTGGTACGCTCCATCAGACAGTTGTTGTCCAACTTTGGGCCAGCAAATGTTGGATGGCAGGCTAGTAAATTTTCTGAAAATATCTGTGATCTCTTTTTAGCACCACCAAGATTTATAGCACACAGCCACCCACATATCATGTTACCGTCAACAACACATTCTATTCTATGTATAATTAAAGGTTTAAAACTGTTGTCATGGTTCTTCCTTACTGTTGCTGTCCCTATATCATACTTGTCAATGTATTTGTCCCTGGGCACTGTCACAGCCCCCCCATGGCTTATTCAGTTCTATTCCTTTGTCTTTACAAATAAATGCTTCATGAACTTTCAGGTACATTCTTCCTTTTTTGGCATGATGAATTTTCAGGCATTTTCTGCGTCTTCTGTGCATACTTGGGGGTTGATTTACTAAAACTGGAAGGGTGCAAAATCTGGTGCAGCTCTGCATGGTAGCCAAACGGCTTCTAACTTCAGCTTCTTCAATTAGGCTCCTTTCCCACTAGCCGACTTCAAGGTTGCGCGATTTTCAGTGCAACTTTGGAGTCCAGCTTTGATAGGGACTTTGAGAAGACTTTTACACTCTCTGGCATTGAAGTCGTGTCTAAGTCGGATCAAAGTAGTGCAGGAACACTTTCTGAAGTCACAGCGGCTTCAATATTGTCAATTGGTGAGGCTCTCATAAAGATACATGGCATTTCACATCCACTTCCTGGGTTCGCGGCTCCGGCGATGTGATTGTCAGGAGCCGCGATGAAGTCACGGCACGACTCCTGAAGGAACGTTGGTGCCTTCTTCGACGTCACCCTTGGCTTTTAAACTATATGAACTTTCCATATGTCTAATGCCCCGTACACACGGTCGGATTTTCCGACGGAAAATGTCCTATCGGACCATGTTGTCTGAAATTCCGACCGTGTGTGGGCTCCATCGGACTTTTTCCGACGGAAAAAGTTTGAGATCCTGCTCTCAAATTTTCCGACAACAAAGTCCGATCGTGTGTAGCGAATTCCGACGGACAAAGTGCCACGCATGCTCAGATCACATTACAAGACCAAAACTATTGGCTACTAGCCTCTACGTCACCACGTTCAGAATGATCGGATTTTCCGACAACTTTGTCCGACTGTGTGTATGCAACATCAGTGTCGGACAAAATCCGTCGGAAAAAATCCAAAGGATTTTGTGGTCGGAATTTCCGACCGTGTGTACGGGGCATAAGACCCCATGTACACGGGACGCTGCTAAACGTACGTTCAGAGGCAGTTGGACACTTTTTTCATTCATTCAATGTTATCCTATGTGACCATGTACACAGTCTCGTTTATTGCCGTTTTTAGGCAGTTACGTTTAACAGCGAAAAAGCAAAAAAATTGGTTCAGACGCTAGACGCGTCTAAATGTGGTAACCCGTTTTTGACCATTAAAAAAATGCTTCTAAATGCAGCAAAACAGACGTTTTAAACGTGGGTTACTATCTGTCAAGTTAAATCGTTCAGGAGAGGTTGTAAAAACGTCCCGTGTACATTACCTATATGAGTTTTTAGAATTCTATTTTTTAGCGCTGCACTATTTTTGTATTTTATGTCTGGAGTGCAATATATTGACCTTGAGTGTCCAGCTGCTTATGATAGGAGTATTAGAGCTGTGTTTGTGCTGACTGAATTCATCTGTTCAGTTATCAGGATTATCTTCTTTGTTGTGCTTTTTTTTAGTTTGTTTGTTTTGTTTAGTCTTTGTGTTTAGTGTTTTGATGTCAATGCAATTTTTAAAGTGTTCAATGGGAATGTTTTGTATGTAATAGTGCATAATGGTGGGGGTGGGTGTGAAATAACTATAGCCTTACATAGGTAACATCCCAAAGAGAGAGTCTAAATCAAGAGTAAGTATGGATGGGGTGGGACTTTGTGTGTACCTATGTAAACAAGAGTATATTACTATTATTATTAAGGTACTGGTATAGAGCCGTCAATTTACGCAGCGCTTTACATATACATGAATGAATGAATAATTTGTATAGCACTACAATGCAAACTGAATCGCCTCAAGGCGCTGGATTCGTCCTGTGTTGTCAAGCTTCTTAGAAGAGGTGGGTCTTTGAGTTTTTTTCCTGAAGGCCTGATGGTTCTCTTCCATGTGGATGTAAGTCGGTAGAGCGTTCCATAGCCGTGGTCCTTGGACTGCGAATCTCCGTTCTCCCTTTGATTTGTAACAGGATTTGGGAATGAGGAGGAGGTACATTGTACATTCACATCGGTCCCTACCCTCAAGGAGCTTACAATCTAAAGTCCCCAACTCACATTCATATACTAGGTACAATTTAGACAGAAGTCAATTAACCTACTAGCACGTCTTTGGAGTGTGGGAGGAAACCCGGAGTACCCGGAGGAAACCCACGCAGGCACAGGGAGAACATGCAAACCCCAGGCAGGTAGTGTCATGGTTGGGATTCAAACCAGCGACCCTTTTTACTGCTAGACGAGAGTGCTACCCACTACACCACTGTGCCCCCCATATACCACAGAATTTAGACCCATGTATTAAAACTTTATTTTTCATATGTTTAAAAGCATATAACAGATGCAGTTACTGTTAATAAGGCCCAGGGCGTGCTGATCCTGGTACGGTGGATCGAAAAAGTGTGGCATACGCGTTTCGTCAGGGCCCCGCGTCGTCAGGGCCTTAAAATAGCACAAAAATACTAGAGGTATTTCAGTAACCTAAGAGTACAATATTGACAGAGTTATGAATCGATTTAAACAGATATTAACATTCTATATATATATATAAAGTTTTCAAAATATTAACATTAGGGGTTTGTGAAAATATTCACAATTACCCGGATATTTTTACAACAATCCATTTTTTGGTATAAAATTGCGTACAGACTATTTCATATTCAGCGATATCTCGTAAGAAAGGGGCAAACGAAAAGCAGGCTCAAAATCTTTTTAAAATGTATAAAGTTACAAATCGAAAAAACATTTTATAGTTATTGATTGATTTAACCTTTTGAGACAGTGAAACTTGGAAAACTTGACACTCTGGTCCAGTGGAAGAAAGGCCTGGGGGGGGGGGAGCCCCGTGGGGATGACCTCCCTATGCTCACCAGGGCAGGTAGGGCAGACTCCTGAATGCATGTGATAAAGATATCGTGTCTATGCTGGCAATGTATTTATAACCAAAGATTTTAATTAGAGGTCATATCTGATAATAAAGAAATCTTGATCTAATTCTAGATCTTCTTTAGTTTTTAGTTTTTTTAAGTCTTTGTGGTTTAGTGTTTTGATGTCAGTGCAATTTTTTATTTCAATATTTCTTTATTGGTATTTATCTTAGTGTTAATACAGAAGAGAGAGATAAAAAGGACATTTGGAATAACAGTTTCCTTATAAATCATATATGATGTTGCAATCATATCATTGATCAATTTTCATTCACACATCTCGGTCTATTCATTGGATTTGCAGTGTCCTAAAAGTGGAGTTCCACTCCTAAAACTATTTTTGCATTATTCAGCTGCATTAAAAACAATTAATAACATTTGGAAACATTTTTTTTTTACTCACCCTTTCATGACTGTTGCTAGGGGGGTCCATCGCAATCTGCCTCTTCCTCTCCCTGGCGCCTGACGTAATTTCCCTCGGCGCTCGCTAGTGCCCCTGGGAGATGCTTGTCATATTTTCCAGGAGTCACTGGGCAGCGACGATGGATTCGTTCCCATCACAACGGGGGCGGGCACTTCCGACGACGCCGCCCGTTGTGATGGCAACGTCAGAAGCGTACGGCGCATGTGCGAGAACGGGTGGTGCATGCTGGTCGCTCGGCTGCACCAGAGCCTGGAAGATGGTGCTTGTGGGCTTCACATGCCCACAAGCACTATGGAAACTGACCCGAAACAGGAATATAAGATATATATTCCTCTATGAAATCGGCAATCGAGCGCCGATTCTGCAACTGAAAAGTGAGTGCTATAAATAATCGTTGGAAACAAAACGTATTCATCCTAAAAAAAAAAAAAAAAAATTGTTAACAGTGGGAACACTGCTTTAATAAACCATAGTGTTAACACTTGGGGGTTAGGGATGTGTAGAGGAGGGGAGAAATATATCACTTTCAAAATAGGGTTTGCGTTTCCATAACATAATGCAAACAAACATTAACATAACTAATCATCACAGTCAATGTATGTAAATCAGGCTTCCTGTTTGGGAATGGAGTAAGATCAATTCCTGGAGAGAATTTTGTACCATTCTGACCAAATCTAAAGTTAGCCTAATGGTGCTTGCCTTGCATGGAAGCAAACAGGATCTCATATGTGGCGTTGTGTGGGTTGTTATTACCTATCAATGCAATTTTTTAAATGTTCAGTGGGAATGTTTTGTATGTAATAGTGTTAGCCAGGTTAGCCTATGGCCTCATCACCACCATGGCGTTTTTGAGCTGTAAGTGGCATAGGCGTTTTTAAGCTCCAAAAGAAAAAACCCAGGACCACTGCGTTCTGAGGCTCCAGCGCTAGAGCTGTAAAAACGCAAGACACCGGGAAAAGGTAAAGAGGTCCGCCAAAATTAAATTTTTTTTAAAAGTCAGCAGCTACAAATACTGCAGCTGCGGACTTATAAAATAAGGACACTCACCTGTGTCGGCACCCGAGGCCGAACCGCCCCTCGGTCATCGGGTGCTGCCGCTGCCATCTTCGGTAAGGGAATCGGGAAGTGATTCCTGGTTCCCTACTGCGCATGCGCGAGTCTCGCTGCGCAATCCGAATGGTCCCTGCTGTCTCTGGGACCCGTGTGTCTCCCAACAGACAGCGGGTGGGGGGGAGTGGCGTAGCTCCCGCGGGAGTCTATGCCCCGGAAGTGGGTGCAAATACAAGTATCTGCACCCCCCTCCCCCCTGAAAGGTATCAAATGTGACACTGGAGGGGGGGGGTTCCTAAAAGCGGACGTTCCATTTTTGTGTGGAACTCCGATTTAACGGGGCTTAACGCTGTATACACAGCGTTATGCACCGTCTCGCCTTTCTCTGTCTCCATTCAAAATCAATGGTTCCCTACGGGTATTGACGCCAATGCATAATGCAAAAAAAATTGCGTCATTTTTTTAAAACGTCCGTGGGCATGTAGCCTAAAAGTGAAATTTTTTTTTTCTTTTGCAATATAAAAAAAGGATATGGTTTACAAACAAACAAACAAAAAAAGAAAAAGAAGTGTCCAGCACACCCCCTTCCCCATCACCGTGTCCATGCCTTACCTTCCCTACTCCAACCCTCTCCCCCATACCTCTGATAGTTTGGCCTCCTCTAGAATGCGGTGTATAATTGCTTCCTTTCTGTCTAAATCTAAAAAAAATAAAAGTTTATATATATATATAAAACTTTTTTTTTATATATATATTAGAGCTGTGGAAATTAAAGATTAATTCCTCGATTAATCGTTAATTTTTTTGATCGATCAAAACTCTTTTGATCGGTACTCACCTCTCCGCTGGCTTCCGGGTCTTCAGGGAGTTCCGTCGGAGATCCGGTGACGTCACAGACATCGACGTCACCGGACTCCTCCCCCCTTCCCCAAGTGCCTCCGTCTGCCAATAAAAGGAAGGGGGAGGAGTCCAGTTTCGTTAAAGTTCTGATTGAACGTAACGCGTACGGGGGAGGAGCTACACATGACGTCACCCGCTGCTGCCCTACGGAACTAACACGATTGTCGGCTTTACATGCTGTGTTTTTATCATCTTTATGTGAGTAGTTTGTGTTTGAACACAAAAATTAAATCTTATACTTAAGCGGTGAGCACTTCGATCTTTTCTTTCTACCCATGACCTGCGTCCTTGCTGAGATCTAAGGAGACGTGAGAGAAGTTTATGGTCCGTGTATATTTCTTTTTTTATTATTTATTTATTTATTTATTTTTTGTATTTGTGGTTGAACTGGATGGACTTGTGTCTTTTTTCAACCTAACTATGTAACTATGTGAGAGAAGTTTATGGTACGTGTTAACCCTTTTGACACCCACTCGCATGACCACCTGTTGGCACAGGGGTCCATGCCATAAGGTGAGAGTGATTAGTTAGACCGGAGGTGGAGGGATTGTCACGCTACTGCGGAAAAAAAATAAATCACTTACGTCATTTGCTACAGTTTGAATTTAAAAAGTATTTGTGTGAACTGTGAAGTTAAGTCATGGATTGTGGAAACTAACTAGTGTCAGGTGATTGTATATAGTGTATACCCCATTTACCACTGACTAATGCAGAGTTGCAATGCAAGGAGATCAGCTAAAAGTAGTTGGATCTGTATGTGCGTTATAATTGATCAAAATTAGTCGATTAATCGATTTAAAAAAAAAAAAAAAACATTGATTAATCGAACACAAAAATTTTAATCAGTAACAGCCCTAATATATATATATATATATATATATATATATATATATATATATATATATATATATATATATATATATACCCGTATTTATCGGCGTATAACACACACTTTTTCCCCCTTAAAATCAGGGGAAAGTTGTGGGTGTGTGTTATACGCTGATACCCCCCAAAAAAATCACCAAAAAAGCGAGCGGCGAGGAAAAATGACGACCGCCGCCGAAAAAGACCGAACCGCGGCCAAAAAAAAGGCCGAACCGCGGCAGAAAAAGGCTGAAGCTGACTGTTCAGCTCCGCTCGTAGTCCCGACTCCCTGCGCTCGCTCCCAAAACAGCATGGAGGCAGGACTCTGAGCGGAGCCGAACAGTCTGCTCGGTCTTTTTCGGCCGCGCTTCGGCCTTTTTCGGCCGCGGTTCTGTCTTTTTCGGTGGCGCATGCGCGGTTTGTCTCGCGGTGGGAAATTTAAACGTGGGCAAGGCAAATTACGCTGGCAATGCTGCAAATCACACTGGGCAAACTACAAATGACGCTGGCAAGCTGCAAATGACAATGGGCAAGCTGCAAATGACACTGGGCAAGGCTACAAATGACGCTGGGCAAGGCTGCAAATGACACTGGGCAAGGCTGCAAATGACGCTGGGCAAGGCTGCAAATGACGCTGGGCAAGGCTGCAAATGACACTGGGCAAGGCTGCAAATGACGCTGGGCAAGGCTGCAAATGACACTGGGCAAGGCTGCCAAAGATGCTGGGCAAGGCTGCAAATGACGCTGGGCAAGCTGCAAATGACACTGGGCAAGGCTGCCAAAGATGCTGGGCAAAGCTGCAAATGACGCTTAAATGTAAGTTTTTTTTTTTCCCCCTAAACTTCTCTCCTAAAACTTTTTTTCCTTAAAATTCCCTCCTAAACTTGGGGTGCGTGTTATACGCCGATAAATAGGGTATATATATATATATATATTTTTTTTTTACAGCACAGCAACTTCTTGCACATTTCTCCAAGCACACAGGCTACACAAATGTTGTCCCGTCACCCGAACAATACTTAGTGATTATCCAAGAGCTCAGTAAAGAATGTAAATCAGAGTGAAGCGTAATATAGCAGAGCAATAAATGGATAATGGCTTGTATTGTTAGGAGCCGGGGTATAATCTTACCCGAAGACACTATATAACAGCCTGATTAGAATTTCTAATTTATGGGAAAAAAAAAAGTATGCATTCTACTCATATGTAGATATAATCCGTCCACACAAGAGGTGGTGTGGGGGTGAATATGTTAATAACTCTCTCTTTGTGATATGCAGAGTGCTTGCACAGCAGAGAATACACGTGTGTGTGTGTGTGTGTGTGTGTGTGTGTGTGTTCATTTAAAGTGCATTTCTGTATCCTGTTTTTTTTTTTTTTCTTTTTTTCTTTTTTTCTTTTTTTTCCCTCTATCGGAAAAGGAAATCTAGATTCAGTTTTGGCTGAAATCCGACAACAGCTTGAGAGGGCCTAGATTTCTGCTTTACATGTTAAAAAAAAAAAAAAAGGGGGCAGCTTGTTGTGGCATTAGCATGTGAATGGTTTCTACAGGCCGGCTATAGATGGAAATACATCGCACTGTATTGTACAGGAGAATAGTAGAAGCAATTTTTTTTTACTTTTTTTTTTTTTTTTTTTTACATTGCATTTCCTGCCTGTGGTCTTTTGTCTTCATAAAAAAGGTGTTAGGGGCGCCCAACAGCTTCTATTTTGTGTAATTAGGTCAAACCCTCAAAAAGATATTTATCAAAACATTTGCACATAAAATCTCGGGGTGGGGGGGGGGGTGGGGTGGGGGGGGGGTTGCTCGGTTCCATTTTGTTTTATGTAGAGTGACATCTTGGTCAACCAAGATTTAACTGACTTCAAGGAAAACCACTTAAGATGTGTAACATACACAACAAACAGTCATTAGCTGAAAGAAGGTTAACTATATATTATTAACGTCACTGCTATGTATGCATTCACAGCGCTAACTATTATTTTCCAACAGCTACAGACCTTTTTTTATTTATTTTTTAACATCTTGTTATACTTGTTTTGTGAAAAAAATAAATAATTGTGTAGCAGAAAGTAATTATAAAAAATAATTTTCCTTCAGCCGCACCTGCAAAAGACTGACATGTGCAATTTGTTTTGTTCCAAATTCGTTTTTTTTTTAACAAATTTCTACAAATTAGTTAATTCGGAAATATACCTGAATTAACGAAAACCCGTTTAAAATTTTTTTCCGGATATTCCTAAATTTAAATATTTGAAGATTCGGAAATTTGAAATTGGAAAACCCGAAAATTTGAAAATCTGAAATAATAACTAACTAATAATAACTTAAAGCGGCGTTTCCACCAAAATTACAACTTTATCCGTATTTACATTAAATCTGACAATAAAAAAATAATTAGATAAAAATAAAAAATTTCACTTACCTATTTCTCCCTGTTGCTAGGTGGTCCCACGAAATCTGCCTCTTCCTCAGCCCGGGCTAGAAACGTGACAGGTCCCAAATGACTGTGCGGTGTATCACGATGTGCGGCGCCGCTCGTACATGCGCAGTGGGTGCCCGGCTGTGAAGCAACAGCCGGGTGCCCACAGTAAGGATGCCGGCACCGTGAGCGGAGCGGGGAACGAGGGGGGGCTTCGTTCCCCCGCATCGCTGGACCCCAGGACAGGTAAGTGTCTGATTCTTAAAAGTCAGCAGCTGCAGTATTTGTAGCTGCTGACTTTAAAAAAAAAAAATTTGATGGGCACACCTCTAACTATTATGAACTATTAAATTATAGGTATTGGAATTTCCTTTCAAATTTGGCTGTTAGTGATCATAACGAATACGAATTTATCCGAAGTTACGAATTATCCGAAATAACGAATGCCGTATCTAAATGTCAGAAATCATGAAAATCTGGCCAAGACAGAAGTACAGTTAAATCACACTTGTACAATAAAAGTATACTAAAAATCACACTTGTATAATAAAAGTATACTAAAAATCACACTTGTATAATAAAAGTATACTAAAAATCACACTTGTATAATACAAGTATAATAATAATAATAATAATAATAATAAGTATAATATAATAATCACACTTGTATAAAAAAAAGTATAATAAAAATCACACTTGTACAATAAAAGTATAATAAAAATCACACTTGTATTATAATAATAACAATAATAAGTATATTATAATAATCACACTCGTATAAAAAAAAGTATAATAAAAATCACACTTGTATATAATAAAAGTAAAAAGAACAAGCGTAGTCAAAACCATAGCCAAAGTTCAGGAACCAAAACTGTTAGTCAGCCAAGCCAGAAGGTCAGGGATCAATGTAGTGAAACAGCAAGCAGGATCTGGAGCCAGAAGGGATGTCAGCAAAGCAAGTCTTGAACAGGAACGCAGGAGATAGTCTCTGTGATGTGACCAAGGTGAAGGCAGAGATCCTCTGGACTGGACGGCTGAAGTAGGCAGGACTGACGAGCAGGATATCATCAACAGCTGAGTAACTGTGGAGAGAGATGGGAGCTGGAAATTAGCCGACAGCTGAGCGGCCAGTTTAGAGAAGGAAGGGCTTAGCCCAGCCCTGACACTAAATGAATGGAACGTAAGGAGCTAAGAATAATAAATAATAATATAATAAATAGTAATAATAATAATAAAAAAAAACATTTTAATGTTATTATTATTTGTTATTAATTTGTTCCATCCCATTTGTTTAGATGCAGTATTCGTTATTTTGGATAATTCACTAACAGCCAAATTTTACAGGAATTACGAATGCCTATAATTTATTAGTTAGTTATTCTTTCGAATTTTCAGATTTTCTTTCTTATTTTTGGATTTTCAAATTTTCGAATTTACGAATTGCGATCATAACAAATGACCCGATCGAAAAAACAAACAAAAAAAGAATAAAAACGAAAACAAACACATTTTTCGTCAGTGCACATGTCTAGACTGGACTTCTTGATTCGACTTGCGCTTGGTTGGAGGGGGGGGGGGGGTCTGTTATATTTGGTTATACGTACCGTATGTGCACCCGCTTCTGAAATTCCCAATCTTTAGGGACAAACAACAGGAAGTGTGATAAGTGTGTGACATGTTCCTTCATCAACAGACTGGAGTTTAAATTGCACCTAAATCATTTCTGACTGTATAATTTTAGGACCGTAATGGCAGAGGTGACCCAAATGCGCCATATGTTACCGCTTTTTTATGCCAGGAGTGCGGTAGTTCACAATGAAGAACTGTCAGAAGCTCCAGGAGGCCCCCACTATTCTGGTCTTCCGCAGGTTACTGAGGACTTGGCTTTTCACGCAGGCGTTTCCTGCGTAGTCTCTTTTTTTTCTACCCTTCTGCCGCTCTGTGCTGCTTCTGGTCCCTGGGCCCTCTCTTTCCAGGATACTTGCTATGCGCGTCGGGACCCTTCGGGGTAAGACCGCGCTATATTAAGATTCCTCTCAACTCAACTCAGAACTAAGCGATGTTCTTCTACCCTTTACTCCCCTCACACAAACCCTATTTCTCTGGTTCTCACACTCATCCTCCCTGTAACCATACGGCTGCATTCACACCTGAGCAATGCGTTTTTTTTGTGTTTTTTTCCGGGCGTTTGAGTGTTTTTGTACAGCGTTTTTAAAGCTTCTTTGAGCTTTGGCTTTTTTTATTAGCCAATAGAGAAAAATGTCATCTGTTTCATCATTTGTTGCTATGGTTTTCAACTTTTTCATCCATTTTTTTTTTTTTTTTTTTATTATTATAATTTTTTTTTAAGGGTAATTTTTTACTTAATTTTATGTATTTATTTTGTTAGGTTTATGGGTCAATATTAGAGTTTTGGGTTGATATTAGGTTTAGGGGTCAATATTAGGGTTATGGGTTAATATTAGGTTTAGGGGTCAATATTAGGGTTATGGGTTAATATTAGGTTTAGGGGTCAATATTAGGGTTAGGGGTCAATTTATAGGGTTAGGATTAGGGTTAGGGGTTAATATTAGGGTTAGGGGTTAATAGGTTTAGAGTTGGGGGTTATTATGGTGAGGGATTAGGGTTAGTGGTCAATGTTGGGGTTCAATGTTAGGTTTAGGGGTCGATATTAGGGTTAGGGGTTAATATTAGGGTTAGGGATTAGGGGTCAATATTAGGGTTAGGGGTTAGGATTAGGTTTAGGGGTCAATATTAGGGTTAGGGGTCAGTATTAGGGTTAGGGGTTAATGTTGGGGTTAGGATCAGGGGTTAATATTAGGATTAGGGGTAAGGATTACAATTAGGGGTTAATATTAGGGTTCTCTGTTAGAATTAAGGTTAGGGTTTGGGGTTAATATTATTAAATATTAAAGATTTATTACATTTATTAAAGACATGGACGTGTAAGTTTGGGGTGGAGGAACCTGATTGTCATGATCTCAACCCCATAGAATACCTTTGGGATGCATTAGAGAGGAGACTGCGACCCAGGCCTTCTCGTCCAACATCAATGCCTGACCTCACAAATGCGCTTCTGGAAGAACGGTCAAACATTCCCATAGACACCCTCCTAAACCTTGTGGACGGCCTTCCCAGAAGAGTTGAAGCTGTTATAGCTGGAAAACATGGGGCAAACTCAATATTGAACCCTACGGACTAAGACTGGGATGCCATTAAAGTTCATGTGTGGTGTAAAGGCAGGTGTCCCAATACTTCTGGTAATATAATGTATCATACATGACATAAAACGTTGCAACAGCTACCGTTTTATTCTCTAGGGCCTCTGCTTTCAGATAATATAAAATGTTTGGGGGCTCTAAGTAATTTTTTTTTTAGCAAAAAGACAAAAGCTGATTTTATCATGTATGTGAAAAAAACCCAAAAAACTAAACTCTCTCTCTCTCTCTCTCTCTCTCTCTCTCTCTATATATATATATAAGGTTGTAATTTCTACATTTCCTGACTCACTGATGCTTAACAAAAGAGGAAGTGATTAATGTTTTGGCTGCAACAATTATTACAAAAATGAGCAACAATGTGTTCTTTCATTTTCATCCATCCTATACAGAAAACAATTCATGTATTTGCACCATGAGTCAGGCGTTGTCACCGCATGTCATTTTTATTGTGGGGATCATCGATCCTCTGACTCAGCTCCCCAGTGCCAGCTGTCAGACAGCGATTACATAAACTGGGATTCTGCTTGGAAAGCTCCTTCTTCTGGATAGCATCAGGGCTTTCCTTACAGACTTCACTGCTATGATGTCACAACACAGATTTGAAAGAATATCATGAACACTAGGAAATCCTGTGTGCCAATACCATGCAACCCCCCCCCCCCTCCCCCCACGCCCTCCATGGTAGCCACCTACAGCCATTTTGTTAGCTTTTTGAATCTTGATTTTTAACAAATTTTCTATACCTTTTGGTGTCTTTATGAATGGTTAAAAAATTGAATTCAAAAAATTGAATTCAGTATTCAAGTATTAAAAGTTCTTAAAGCTGAACTCTAGGCACAAGAGCTTTCATTTTTTCCACCAAAAAAATAAAAAATTGCTTAAAATTCATAAAAAAATAAATAAAAAAATAATTGGAAGAAAAAAAAAATACTCACTTCTAAATGCCTGTTGCTAGGGGGTCCCTCTTATGCCGCGTACACACGTACGGACTTTTCCCGGCGGACCTAAGTCCAGCGGACAATCCGCTGGACTTTCCAGCTGGGTACGCTGGACTAAAAAGCGAACGGACTTGACCACACACGATCACGCAAAAAGTCCGACGGTTCACGCGATGACGTACAGCACGTACGACGGGACTAGAAAACGAAAAATACTAGAAAAATACTTGCTACTGAGCATGCGTCCTTTTTGGTACGCCGGACCATACTACACACGACCGGATTATCCGCTGGACTGCCAAGTCCAGCGGATAATTTGAAAACAAAACCTGAAACTTTAGTCCGCCGTACTTTGGCCAAAAAAAGTCCGCCGGCGCCCACACATGAGGGGATTATCCGCTGGACTTCGGTCCAGCGGATAATCCCGCGGGATAGTCCCTTCGTGTGTACGCGGCATAAGTCTGCCTCCTTCAGTGCCCGGGCACTGACATCACTTCCCCTCGGCGCAGTCAGTCGTCTGGGACACGTGACAGGTCCAAGGTGACAGAGCGGTGTATCACGGCACGCGGCGCCGCTTGCCCATGCGGAGCTGGGGAGGGGGGGGGGCTTCCATCCCCCGCATCGCTGGACCCTGGGACAGGTAAGTGTCCGATTATTAAAAGTCAGCAGCTGCAGTATTTGTAGCTGCTGACTTTTAAATTATTTTTTAGGGGGCACCCCACTTTAAATACATTCCTCAATGGCTACAAAGGATATAAACCCATTTCATTGCAACAAATGCCTTTACAAACCTAGGTGTTACCATGTAAAAGTAGCAGTGGTGTCATCACTGTGCTGTGCGTAGCCTGTGAAGACATCAAAGCTGTGGGCATTGGCACGCAGGATTCACCCACTGCAGAAAACTACAGGAGGGGGGCGGAGACAAGACCAGTCCCCCTGCACAAGGAGAGAGAACAGCAGTGAGCGGTCTTAATTACAGGAAGTCTCACACTGGATTACTGCACAGATCTGGAAGAAATACACAAAGCTCACCAGGCGCTCCAGTTTCCACGAATCAGCTTGGAAGTGCAGGGCAGACACGCGCTCATTGCAATCTGATGACACACATGTGGATAAACTAGACAATTTGGGTTTCTCTTGGCTTTGGGTCTTACTGCTTCTCCAGCAGGTATGCTGATG
>CM053037.1:11196251-11378751 GCA_028564925.1 Lithobates sylvaticus | reverse complement strand
TGCAGCCTCACTGTGCCCATTTGCAGCCTCACTGTGCCCATCTGTAGCCTCACTGTGCCCACCTGCATCATCAGTACCCATTTGTAGCCTCACTGTGCCCAATCTGCAGCCTCACTGTGCCCAATCTGCAGCCTCACTGTGCCCATTTGCAGCCTCACTGTGCCCATTTGCAGCCTCACTGTGCCCATTTGTAGCCTCACTGTGCCCATCTGCAGCCTCACGGTGCCCACCGGTATCAGTGCCCATCTGCAGCCTCACTGTACCCATTTGCAGCCTCACTGTGCCAATCTGCAGCCTCACTGTGCCCATCTGCAGCCTCACTGTGCCCATCTGCAGCCTCACTGTGCCCATATGCAGCCTCACTGTGCCCATATGCAGCCTCACTGTGCCCATCTGCAGCCTCACTGTGGCCACCTTTATCATCAGTGCCCATCTGCAGCCTCACTGTGCCCACCTGTATCATCAGTGCCCATCTGCAGCCTCACTGTGCCCATCTGCAGCCTCACTGTCCCAATATGCAGCCTCACTGTGTCCACCTGTATCAGTGCCCATTTGCAGCCTCACTGTGCCCATCTGCAGCTGTACCTTTGATAACCAAAACAGCGGGTGTTTCCCGCTGTATCATGCAGTCTGTTCGGCGGCCGTCCACTGTAACAAAGCCCCGCCTCCTCGTCCGTGATAGACGGAAAACACTGATACAATGCTGGGAAACTGAATCAGCATTTTGTCTATCACGGATGTTACAGTGCACGGCCGCCGAACAGCTCTGTAGGGAAAAAAAGGACGTCAATTTTGTTTGGGTGCAATGTCGCACGACCGCGCAATTGTCAGTTAAAGCGACGCAGTGCCGAATCGCAAAAAGTGCTCTGGTCAGGAAGGGGGTAAATTCTTTGAGGGCTTGAGTGGTTAAATAACCAAAATAACCATATATACAGTATAAGTTAAATCTGCCTAAAGCCCCATACACACGGTCGGAAAATCCGACCACCAAATCCATCGGATTTGGTCCGACGGATTTAGTCCGACACTGCTGTTGCATACACACGGTCGGACAAAGTTGTCGGAAAATCCGATCATCCTGAACGTGGTGGTGTTTGTTGCCAACGACGGGACTACGTAGAGGCTAGCAGCCAATAGCTTTGGTCTTGTAATGTTATCTGAGCATGCGTGGCACTTTGTCCTTCGGAATTCGCTACACACAATCGGAATTGGTGTGATCGGACTTTGTTGTCGGAAAATTTTTACAGCAGGAGATACAACTTTGTCCGTCGGACAATCCGATGGAAAATGTCCGATGGTGCATACACACAGTCGGAATTTCCAACAACATTGTCCGATAGGACAGAATCCATCGGAAAATCCGACCGTGTGTATGGGGCTTTTTACACTTTCATAATCAAGTGTTTATGTAGAAATGTATTGTTATTGCTCTTGCACAGAAAATACGGAATCATTTTTTTTCCCATTACCAATTATATTTGAAGTGAGCGATATGTGTAATAGATAAGCAGCAGAATTATATTTACCTATTTACTTTACAGCAGGGGTGTCCAACCTTCTGACCCTCCCGGGCCACATTGGAGGAAGAGGAATTGTCTTGAGCCGCTCATAAAACACACCAACAATAAGGAGAGCTGATAAGCTGAAAAAGTTGGGCAGATTACAAGGTAACGATCGCTGATATAGATGGGGTTGTCACCTTTTCTTCAAGTCAAACCCGAACACTTTAGCGGCGCATAGCAATTTTTCTTTTATAGTACAAACTATACATATATTTTGCAATGAAATAACATTTCTAATCATATGAAGTTAATCACCACAAGAGTCCCCCTTTACATCAGAGTCCACAGAGTTCCCCTTTACATCAGAGTCCACAGAGTTCCCCTTTACATCAGAGTCCACAGAGTTCCCCTTTACATCAGAGTCCACAGAGTTCCCCTTTACATAAGAGTCCACAGAGTTCCCCTTTACATCAGAGTCCACAGAGTTCCCCTTTTACATCTGAACTTGCAGAGTTACCAAATGCCCCATACACACAATCGGACATTGATTGTACATTCCGACAACGGTTGTTGGCTCAAACTTGTCTTGCATACACACGGTCACACAAACCTTGATGAAAATTGCGAACGTCAAGAACGCGGTGACGTACAACACGTACGACGAGCCGAGAAAAATGGAGTTCAGTAGCCAGTGCGGCTCCTTCTGCTTGATTCTGCGCATGCATGGAACTTTGTGCGTCGGAATTGTGTACACGCGATCGGAATTTACGAGAACGGATTTTGTTGTCAGAAAACCTGAGATCCAGATCTCAAATTTTGTGTGATGGAAATTCCGATGGAAAATGTCCGATGGAGCCTACACACGGTCGGAATTCCCGACAACAAGCTCTGATTGAACTTTTTCCGTTGGAAAATCCAACCGTGTGTACGGGACTCTACAGACTCTGATGTAAGGGAGAACTCTGGGCACATAAGGAATGCTATGGAAATCCTGATTTAAGGGGGAACACTGAGAACTCTGAACGGAGAGGACTCTGATGTAAGGGGGAACACTAGGCACTCTGATGTAAGGGAGAACTCCGGGGACTCAAACATAAGGGATGCTCTGGGAACCCTGATTTAAGGGGGAACACTGAGAACTCTGATGTACGGAGAGGACTCTGATGTAAGGGGGAACACTGTGTACTCACTCAGACAGGAGAGAGAAGGGGGGAGACTTCAGTCACAGACAGGGATGGATGGGGAGCTCACTCACCCCTTGGCCCCTCTCATCCAGATGTATTTGAGGCTGCTGGACTTCAAATTTCCCACCCCACTTTCCTTTTCTGAGGCACAACGCCGGGGATTGGAGTGCGGGCAGACACAGAGGGGTAGGGGCGGGAGGAAGAGGAGTAGATCGAGACCTCTCTCCTCTCCCGTCTGTAGGGGGGAGATTGATAGTGTTGGCTTTAGGCAGTGTGAAAGATAGACACTCTAGGCTTAGACAACTGCAGCCAGCAGTTCCTGCTGGGAAGCCATAGTCCGGTCTGAAAAATGTGTCCGGGTTTCAGGCAGCCTGAAACCCGGACGCATGATTCCAAACCCAAACTGTCCAGGTGAATCCAGATAATGTACCCATCTGAGTGATAAAACTGGGTGATAAAATAAATAACATTTTATTGTAATATTTTTTATTGTAAAAGAGGGCAACATACAGTGGCATGGCTGTATCCAGGGGGGGGGTTGCTGGGGCAGACGCCGGGGATGCCACGCATGCTGCGGCGGCTGACGCAGAGAATCCAGGGGCATGTATGGCTGGAGGGATGCCGTGGCTGCCATTTTTGTAATGACACCGGCAGGGGTGACTTTTCGATCTAGGTGAATTTGATTTAAATCCATGATTTCAGTCACTAGTAAAAAGACTTGATTTAAATCAACTCGATTCATAATATAAAAAAGATTAATCATTTTTAAAGATTAACCGTCATCTCTGACCCGCTGCTGACTCACCGACCGTCCCGTTCACTTTAATGGGACGGCTGGAGTGACACAACAAGGTGAGGGGCGTGGCGGCAGCAGGCGAGTGGATGCCCGCTAACGGGCGCTGCCATGATGGATCTGACATGACAGGCGCTCTTTAAATGTAAGGACTTATTCTTGCTGGTAGTTAAAACTGGGGGGGCGGAGGGGGGAATTCCTCTCACTTCCTGTTTGGCTATGGGAGAGGAATTAAAGGGAAATCTCCCCAGTAGGACACAGATGGGGAAAAAACTAAAAGAAAGAAAAAGACCCTCCCTTGCGCTATCCGAAATGAAAAAAAAAATATTTTGTCCGTAGTTCTACTTTAGCCCCTTCCCGACCACCGCACACCGATATACGTCGGCAGAATGGCACGGGTGGGCAAAAGGGCATACAGGTTACGTCCCCTTTAAGATTATGGGCATGCAAAGGGGAGAGGGGGGGGGGGTACCGAGGGTTAGAAGTAGTAATAGGAAACAAACTGCACATTTTAAGGGATTTATATAGGTAGTGTTTTGTTTTATAAGAAATTCTGCGGTATTTCAGTAATCAGGACTCAGTGATTCTTATATAAGTGGTGCTCCTTATTTTGTACAGAAGATGGGTCAATACAGGCAGTAAATCAATATTAAATTACAGACTTGGCTCTCTGATTGCAGTCTTTTTGCAAGGGGTGAAAATAGAGGACAAGCCTTCCCCTATCTGCAAAGCCATCACCGCCTATTGCTGTATTAGGAAAATGTGCGAAAAAGACTGAAATCCAGGCAAACAGCTAAATCCACAGACTGTATATGACAGCTCTTTTACCTGTCACAGTATTTGTATTTCTGTCCATCCAGTCCTAGAGCGTTTGGGGTGGAGGAACTTGACTGGCCTGCACAGAGTCCTGACCTCAACCTGATAGAACACCTTCGGATGAATTTGAGCAGAGACTGTGAGCCGCCTCTTCTTGTCCAGCATCAGTGCCTGACCTCACAAATGCGCCTTTGGAAGAATGGTCAAACATTCCCATAGACACACTCCTAAACCTTGTGGACGGCCTTCCCAGAAGAGTTGAAGCTGTTATAGCTGCAAAGGGTGGGGCCAACTCAACATTGAACCCTACGGACTAAGACTGGGATGCCATTAACCGATTCCCGCACACGACGATGTACTTCGACAGAATGGCACGGACAGGCATAAGGGCGTACAGGTATGTCCCCTTTAAGATGCTGCCGTGCCATCGCGTGCACGCACTGGTCGGGACCCCCCTGAGTCCGGTGGTGGGTCCCGCGGACTCGATTGCCGTGGGGATACCCGTGATCGTCTCATGGGAAGGCTGAACGGGGAGATGCGGAAGTAAACAGCATCTTCCCGTTCTGCCTAGCAACTATTGACACCGATCTCTGCTTCCTGTGATTGGAGCAGAGATCAGTGTTCACTAGATCACAGCCACGCCCCCCACAGTTAGTAACACGCCTCTAGGAACACTTAACCCCTCCCCGCCCCCTAGTGGTTAACCCCTTCACTGCCAGTGTCATTTACACAGGAATCAGTGCATTTAAATAGCACTGATTGCTGTATAAATGACAACGGTCCCAAAAATGTGTCAAAAATGTCCGATGTGTCCGCCACAATGTCGCAGTCACAATAAAAATCGCTGATCGCCGCCATTACTAGTAAAAAACTTTTTTTTAATAAAAATGCTATAAAACTGTCCCCTATTTTGTAAACGCTATAACTTCTGTGCAAACCAATCAATAATCGCTTATTGTGGTTTTTTTTTTAACCAAAAATATGTAGAAGAATACGTATCGGCCTAAACTGAGGGAAAAAAACGTTTTTTTATATATTTTTGGGGGATATTTATTATAGCAAAAAGTAAAAAATAATGTGTTTTTTTTTTTTTCAAAATTGTCGCTCTTTTTTTTGTTTATAGCGCAAAAAATAAAAACCGCAGAGGCGATCAAATACCACCAAAGAAAGCTCTATTTGTGAGGAAAAAAAGGACGTCAATTTTGTTTGGGAGCCGCGCCGCACGACCGCGCAATTGTCAGTTAAAGCGACGCAGTGCCGAATCGCAAAAAAGTGGTCTGGTCTTAAGCCAGCAAAATGGTCCGGGGCTGAAAGTGGTTAAAGTTCATGTTGCGTGTAAAGGCAGGTGTCCCAAAACTTTTGGTAACATTGTGTTGATGACCCAGGGGGGGGGGGGTTATCAACAAAAGTGGAATTACTCTTTAAGGTTCGACCTCGTTTTTAGTATTTGGAAATTGGAATGATGACGAAGAAAGGAGGTCCCCTGGAATTTAAATAGGAAATCCCCGGCTCTGTAAAGGTGTTTATCTCCATTTGTAGCACAGTGATGGGCACAATGCAGTGATTTCCAGTGTCCTTATCAATAAAGATACAGATGATATCCATCATACCCGTCATACCCTTCATACCCTTCATACCCGTCCCCATACACACATCCTCCTCCTATTTCACTTCATATAACCAGATTCATATACAATGATAATGCTTCCCCCAAGTCTGGAATTTTTCCATAGTCTGTCATTAGTTATTTGCAGTGACGGAGTCTTTGTCAGTAACATAATTCCTCGTAAAATGAACGTCCACTAAATGATTCGCTTTCCTGAATATCATTAAACATTTGGAAACATTTACCAGAAATGTCGGTGAGCTGATTTTCCAGTGCGGTCTGTGAGTGTAAGACACCCACGCCGCGTGTCTGTGTACACGTCTGCGCTTCACCGTTTTTCTAAGATTATAATGTGTTTTTTTTTTGTACTCTGACACATACATACACTATATTACCAAAAGTATTGGGACGCCTGCCTTTACACGCACATGAACAGTAATGGCATCCCAGTCTTATGCCCCATACACACGGTCGTATAATCCGATGGAAAAAGTCTGATCAGATTATGTTGTCCGAAAATCCGATCGTGTGGGGTCTCTAGTAGGGATGAGCTCAGGCGTGTTCGCATGGTCCACGTGCAGAGCCCTCCAGGAAGTCGGCGCAGCGCTGCGCTAATCACAGGCAGTGGGACATTGCCTGATCTCTGCAGCCGCGCATCGGGGCAATGTCTCACTGCCTGTGATTAGCGCAGCGCTGTCCCGACTTCCTGGCGGGCTCTGCACGTGGACCATGCAAACACGCCTGAGCTCATCCTTAGTCTCTAGCAGTCTTTTTCCGTCGGAAAAAATTTGAGAGCTGGATCTCAAATTTTCCGACAACAAAATCCGATCTGACTTTTTCCGATCGTGTGTAGAGAATTTAGACGGACAAAGTGCCACACATGCTCAGATCAAATTACGAGACCAAAGCTATTGGCTACTAGCCTCTACGTAGTTCCGTCGTACGCAACGAACGTCACCGCGATCAAAACGATCAGATTTTTTTAAAACTTTGTCCGACTGTGTGTATGCAACACCAGTTTCGGACAAAATCCTTCGGAAAAAAACGGACGGATTTTGTGGTCGGAATTTTCGACCGCGTGTACGGGGGCTTAGTTCGTAGGGTTCAATATTGAGTTGGCTCGCCTTTTGCAGCTATAACAGCTTCAACTCTTCTGGGAAGGCCGTCCACAAGGTTTAGGAGGGTGTTTATGGGAATGTTTGACCATTCTTCTAGAAGAGCGTTTGTGAGGTCAGGCAATGATGTTGGACGAGAAGACCTGACTCACTGTCTCCGCTCTAATTCATCCCGAAGGTGTTCTATCGGGTGCAGGCCAGTCAAGTTTCTCCACCCCAAACTTGCTCATTCATCTCTTTATGGACCTTGCTTTGTGCACTGGTCTAAATCTTTTGGTGGAGGGGGGATTATGGTGGGGGGTTGTTTTTCAGGGGTTGGGTTTGGCCTTAGTTCCAGTGAAGGGAACTCTGAAGGGCGTCAGCATACCAAGACATTGTGGACAATTTCTTTCACAATATTTTTTATTGAATAAAGACAAACTCACAAAACCGTGAATAGACGCCGAGGCCAGTGGTGGAAAGTGATTTGAGAATGATAACTTATATACCACAAATAATTTGGCCTCTTATATGGTATAACTAGTAACCACAAACAAAGACGAAAGGTAACCAGGTGAGGTCCTCAATTAACAAAGCCTAGAAAGTACGCTAAGCTAGTAGTATTTCAGGAATCGTCATATAACAAATTCCATCCAATACCTAAGATTGACCTATGTTTATATATATAAAAAGAAAGTCTGGGGACCCTTTCATGGACCAAAAAATAAAGGAAATATACACTATCTCACAAAAGTGAGTACCCCCCTCACATTTTTGTAAATCTTTTCTTTTGTTTCAAATAACTTTTTATTAAATCGAAATTGTCATACAACATTTGAACAAAGTCTGTACATTGTGACTTATCAGCAGCAATAGGACCACAGTATGTCCAGGTTACAAATAAGGTTAACAGATAACGTCCTTTATAGTAAAAACTTGTGTCTTCTATCTTTTCATGTGACAACACTGAAGAAATGACACTTGTCTACAATGTAAAGTAGTGAGTGTACAGCTTGTATAACAGTGTAAATTTACTGTTCCCTCAAAATAACTCAACACACAGCCATTAATGTCTAAACCGCTGGCAACAAAAGTGAGTACACCCCTAAGTGAAAATGTCCAAATTGGGAAAAATTGGCCATTTTCCCTTTCCTGGTGTCATGTGACTCGTTAGTGTTACAAGGTCTCAGGTGTCAATGAGGAGCAGGTGTGTTAAGTTTGGTGTTATCACTCTCATTCTCTCATACTGGTCACTGTGGTCACTGTAAGTTCAACATGGCACCTCAGGGCAAAGAACTCTCTGAGAATCTGAAAAAAAGAATTGTTGCTCTATATAAAGATGGCCTAGGCTATAAGAAGATTGCCAAGACCCTGAAACCGAGCTGCAGCACGGTGGCCAAGACCATACAGCGGTTTAACAGGACAGGTTCCACTCAGAACAGGCCTCTCCGTGGTCCACCAAAGAAATTTGGTGCTCAGCGTCATATCCAGAGGTTGTCTTTGGGAAATAGACGTATGACTGCTGCCAGCATTGCTGCAGAGGTTGAAGGGGTGGGGGGTCAGCCTGTCAGTGCTCAGACCATATACTGCACACTGCATCAAATTGGTCTTCATGACTGTCGTCCCAGAAGGAAGCCTCTTCTAAAGATGATGCACAAGAAAGTCCACAAACAGTTTTCTGAAGACAAGCAGACTAAGGACATGGATTACTGGAACCATGTCCTGTGGTCTGATGAGACCAAGATAAACTTATTTGGTGTCAGATGGTGTCAGGCGTGTGTGGGGGCAACCAGGTGAGGAGGACAAAGACAAGTGTGTCTTGTCTACAGTCAAGCATGGTGGTGGGAGTGTCATGGTCTGGGGCTGCATGAGTGCTGCCGGCACTGGGGAGCTACAGATCATTGAGGGAACCATGAATGCCAACATGTACTTTGACATACTGAAGCAGAGCATGATCCCCTCCCTTCAGAGACTGGGCCGCAGGGCAGTATAAGGACCCCAAACACACCTCCAAGACGATCACTGCCTCGCTAAAGAAGCTGAGGGTAAAGGTGATGGACTGGCCAGGCATGTCTCCAGACCAAAACCCTATTGATCATCTGTGGGGGATCCTCAAATAGAAGGCGGAGGAGCGCAAGGTCTCCAACATCCACCAGCTCCGTGATGTCGTCATGGAGGAGGGGAAGAGGACTCCAGTGGCAACCTGTGAAGCTCTGGTTACCTCCATGCCCAAGAGGATTAAGGCAGTGCTGGAAAATAATGGCGGCCACACAAAATATTGACACTTTGGGCCCAATTTGGATATTTTCACTTAGGGGTGTACTCACTTTTGTTGCCAGCGGTTTAGACATTAATGGCTGTGTGTTGAGTTATTTTGAGGGGACAGCAAATTTACACTGTTATACAAGCTGTACACTCACTACTTTACATTGTAGCAAAGTGTTATTTCTTCTGTGTTGTCACAAGAAAGGAGAGAAGAAAATGTTTACAGAAATGTGAAGGGTGTACTTACTTGTGGGATACTGTATATTTCCTTTATTTTTTGGTCCTTGAAAGGGTCCCCAGACAATTAGTACCTATATATTAGTCCCCAGACTACTAGTACCTATTTCAAATCTTCAGTGACGAGTAACCATGGTCCATGGGCTCTTCTGAACAAGCACCCTGTATCCCTCCCCTCACGCCAGGGTACTCGGTGTAATCCTAGACTCGGACTTGTCATTTCAGCCTCAAGTCCAATCGCTGTCAAAAGTTTGTAGACTTCCCCTCCGTAACATCTCTAAAATTCGCCCCTTTTTAACAAATGACACCACCAAGCTCCTCATTCACTCCCTCGTTATCTCTCGCCTTGACTATTGCAACTCCCTTCTCATTGGCCGGCCTCTCCATAGGCTCTACCCTCTTCAGTCTATCATGAATGCTGCTGCTAGACTTATCCACCTTACCAACCGTTCAGTGTCTGCCAACCCTCTCCTCCAATCCCTACACTGGCTCCCGATCACCCAGCGAATTAAATTCAAAATACTAACCACAACTTACAAAGCCATCCACAGCTCTGCCCCGAGCTACATCACCAATCTTGTCTCCAAACATATCCCAAACCGTCCTCTCCGCTCTTCTCAAGATCTCCTCCTGTCAAGCTCTCTTGTTTCCTCCTCCCATGCTCGTCTCCAGGATTTCTCCAGAGCCTCTCCCATCCTCTGGAACTCGCTGCCTCAACCTGTCCGGCTATCCCCTAATCTAGCTACCTTCAGGCGATCCCTGAAAACTCATCTCTTCAGGGAAGCCTATCACGTCTCCGACTCCAACTAATCTTCTACCACTTCCATCAGCTCATTCCCCACAGTTACAACCTTTTGTATCACCTCCCCCACGCTATTAGATTGTAAGCTCTTCTGACCAGGGCCCCCTTAATCCTCTTGTATTTTATTGTATTATAACTGTATTGTCTCCCTTTTTATATTGTAAAGCGCTGCGTAAACTGTTGGCGCTATATAAATCCTGTAATAAAAAATAAATAAATAAATAGATAGGAGGAGTGGTGCTGTAGGCCTGAGGATGTTTTATACTATGAAGTAATTGGTGCAAATAAATATTATTACCCACAAACGCTGTACTATTGACAGAGAAACTCCAGAAATATGACATTAGACCATGTTGCCTTCCAACATACTACAAGATAAAATATTTCTCATTATTGCCCTCCAAAACTTTCAAAACACTCCAAAATTGTTAGCAATGCCACAAATAGAGGGAAAATAACTTTAAAATATGCATTTTGTAGCCTAATGATTAAATGATTCACAACGGGACTAATAAGAGAAGACTGCAGGGCTTGCAAAAAACAATATACAACTCGGTATGATTTATTATGTAAATCAATTACATTGTAACATTACTTTAAGCTCACGGTTGCCGTTGTGCGCGCTCAGTCGCTCACTTGCCTCGACATCTCTTTTCAGAGCTCACAAATTTTAAACGACAGAAATGCTGACTCCAAAATTCAGCTCCAACTCCTAATTTCTGGATCTGTCTGTTCCGGGACCAAACTCTGCCGAGACTTGTCAGTTGCTACATTTTATTTTTTGTTTTTTGTTTCTTTTGACATTGTATGATTTTAAAGTGTGTTTGATAATTTACAGTCAAGGCTGTTTTTGGTAGTTACCTGGTTATTTTTAGTGTTTGCTTTGGCATTTTGTACAAACAAAAGGTCTTTGTGGCCTTTGCTGCTCTTATCTCCGCCTTATCTGTCCCTTGTTGTCTTATTAGACTGCTAATACAGAGAAACATATGTAAACCTAGAAATGAGTGTTAACCACACTTGTGATTTTCATACGGAGCAGAGAGGACACGGTCACGATAGTTGCTCACCGTAAAAAAACACTTTTCTCTTCACAGAGTCTTCTGTAAATTTAAAATCATCTTGCGTACATAAAAAAAAAAAAATTTGGGCTGCCGAAAAGAAAAATACTGTTTTCTTTTATTTACGAGTATTGCTTCATTCTCTGTTTGTTTGCAAAGAAATATTGATTTTTGTTTGCTAGGATTTTGCCATTGCATTGGCTAATCAACTTACACTGAACTTTGAGCTGATTTTTTTCTTACTATTTATTTTTTTCCCTGAAAATTTCTCTATAAAGCTCCTTGGAGACGAGCAAGGGCCAACTACTGGAAGATCTTTGAAAGAAGGAATTTTTTTGGAAATGATGGACTTTGTAGGCATAACACAACAATATTTGTAAAAAAATTACCAAAATTTATTACAAAATTAAAATACAAAAACTTGCATATTTTAACCACTTAAGCCCCGGACCAATTTACAGCTAAAGGACCAGGCCCCTTTTTGCGATTCGGCACTGCGTCGCTTTAACTGACAATTGCGCGGTCCTGCGACGTGGCTCCCAAACAAAATTGGCGTCTTTTTTTCCCCCACAAATAGAGCTTTCTTTTGGTGATATTTGATTTTTATTTTTTGCGCGATAAACAAAAATAGAGCAACAATTGAATTATCGGCATTTGTTATTCGTGTGTCGTATCCACAGTACCACTCAGTACCACTCTGTGGTGATACAAAATTGTTTTAAAGAATTACTGAGAGATCTTGTCCTTTAACCACTTCATTACTGGACGCTTTTACCCCCTTCTAGGCCAATTTTCAACTTTCACACTTTGAATGACAAGTTATGCAACACTGTACCCATATGAATTTTTTATCTTTTTTAATTTTTTTTGAGACGGCTCAAGCTTTCTTTTGCTGGTATTTAATCACCAATGGGATTTAATATTTTTTTTGCTATATAAACCAAAAAAAAAAAAAAACATTTTTGGAAAAAAAATCTAGTTTTTATTCTTTTCTGTTATAAAAGTTATAGAGTCCAAAAACTATGGGATATATATCTGTAAATTGATCAGTTCTAATGTACTGACGGTCTCATTTCTTAAGGCCCTAAAATGCCCGCACAGTACAAATACACCAATAATGACCCCCTTTTTGGAAAGTAGACATTCCAAGTAGGGTGACCACATTTCCAAACTGCCATTCAGGGATACCCCCCTCCCCTCGGCGTGCTTTGTACATCACGGGGGTCCCCTGCCTGTAAAGTGGTGCATCTGCAGCACGCATTGACCATGCTGCAGGAAAATTTAAATTTCTAAAGAATAAAAAAATAGTCAAATCAGATTTAAATTGAATTAAATTCACCCGGCTAATTAAAAAAAAAAATACCAGACCCTTATCCGATCAAGCAGCTGGCAGGTCAGGAAAGGGCAGGATGAGCGAGTGCCCCCCTTTCCTTAACCATACCAGGCCACATGCCTTCAACATGGGGGGGAGCCCCCTACGCCAAAGCTGCTTGTCTCCGTGTTGATGGGGACAAGGGTCTCTTCCCTACAACCCTGGCCAGTGGTTGTGGGGGTCTGCGGGCGGGGGGGGCTTATCGGAATCTGGAAACCCCCTTTAAGAATGGGGCCCCCAGATCCTGGCCCCCCATATGAATGAGTATGGGGTAAGGGGCGGGGCTACCTGGCTACGTCACCTAGTGGCATCACCCCCTTCTGATGCCACAAACCGGTGCATGCTGGGTCCGTGAGGTCACAAGGGGAACGGTGCCACCAGGTAACTTACCTTACCTATATAAGAACTGTCAAACGGGGGAGCCTGCAGTAGGTGGCCAGTCTTCATGGACGGCAGGAGTGTTTTTTCTTTTTCGGGTGGGGCAGCAGCATGATTGATGATGGATTTACATATTAACCATGTTAAAGGGGGCTTTCAGATTCCGATAAGCCCCCTGCCCGCATACCCCCACAACCACCGGCCAGGGTTGTGGGGATGAGGCCCTAGTCCCCATCAACATGGGGACAAGGTTTTTTGGGGTGGAGGAGGCAGAGCCCCCCCGCCCCAAGCACCCCCCCCTATGTTCAGGGCATGTGACCTGGTAAAGCCCCCCCCCCCCTTTTTCTTGACTTGCAAGGCTGTATGCTTGGATAAGGGTATTGTATGGATTTTGGGGGGGAACCCCCCACCCCATACCACCCCATATTTTTTCTTACTTTTTTTTAACCTGCATTTTTTTTTTTTTTTACTAATCAGCTGTCAGCGGGGAAGCCCATTGACAGCTGATGATTCATCGGTTGTTAAGGATGCCACAGCCGGCTTCCCAGCCCCGCACCTTAACCAGCTTTTACTGTGCCCTGTATGGGTAAAGCTTTGCCCAATCAGGGAGTAGAATGCACTGTGCAAGGAGGCTGTGTCAGTTTCATTCCGGGACACTGTATTGTCCCAGAATGAAGGTGCAAAATGCAGGACTGTCCCGATTAATCCGGGACACGTGGTTACCCTAAGTCCAAGGTATTTAGTAAGAAGCTTGCTGAGTTTTTTTTTCACTATGATTGCTTATAACCGTGAAATAATTAATGTTGATTGTGCAAGTTTAGTTCCGCTTTAATCTCAAAGGTACAAAAACATTAAAATGGCTCAATAGTTAACCTTGTATAAAAGCTGATGCCGGGGCTGCTGCTTTATATTATGGATTTTCACTAAGCTCTATTAATAAACACTTTCACACAGCTTACTCCGAAGATAAGCATGTGTTCCCAGTTGAATCTAATTAGAAAATGGTGTGAATCTTGGGAGAAAGCTATGTGAAAACATTTATAAATAGACCATAACTATTTCTTTATTTTTTTTTGTTATTCTAACCAGATTTTTAGTTTTTTTTGCAATTTCTCTTTTTTTCAATTTATGTCTATATGGGAGTTTTCCCTTCACTTCCCATCTTGTAAACACAACAGGGTAGAGGAAATCTCCCCTTATGCCGCGTACACACAAGCAGAATTTCCGACAGAAAAAGTCAGAGGGAAGCTTTTCATCGGATATTCCGATCGTGTGTGGGCCTCATCGGACTTTTTTTTTTGAAAATTCTGACGGCCTAGAAATGGAACATGTTTTAAATATTTTCGATGGAACCAATTCCTAGCGGGAAAACCGCTCGTCTGTATGCCGGACCAAAAACGACGCATGCTCTGAAGCAAGTACGAGACGGCAGCTATTGGCTACTGGCTTTTGGACTTCCTTTTTCTAGTCCCGTCGCACGTGTTGTACGTCTGACTTTGGTGTGATCGTGTGTAGGCAAGACCGTTTCAGCGGAATTCCATCGGAAAAACCTTGAGTTTATTCGGACGAGAAAACCGGTCGTGTGTACAGGGCATTAGTGAAGGAAAACCCTTCTCTAACTGTTGTCATGAAATAAAGGGGTACACACACTATGAGAAAATTTAGAAGAAAAATTCAGTACAAGGCACAATCATTCGATCATTTTCGTATAGTGTGTACACAACTTTTCACATCTGATTCAGACTTTGCAAATGAAAATTCCTGAAGGGACAAACTCTAAAATTCCAACAGAACAAATAATTTTCGTTTAATGTGTACTGTTATCCGTACAAGAAAAATCATATACGAAAGACGGCACATAATTAGGAACAATAAACAGCAAAAAAAAAAAAAAAGCCTTTGTTGTACAATTTTCGTACATTAATTCCTCGGTTTCGACTTGCTGTGAAACATCGAGGACAATTTAAAAAGTTTTTTATACGGGTTGAGTTTACAGTAAGGAATGAGTAAGAACTTGATGGCTGCACAGTCCAGAGCCCTCCTGACTAAGCAATAAATGGCCGGAAAGGATCTGGGAGGAGGAACAGAGGGAAGGAGGGTTGGGCCCGTGGAGAGAAAGGAAAGGTAATCAGGACCATGGTCTAGCCAAGACTACAGACCAAATAGGCCAGCATCTGTTCCAAAGGGAAAAAAAAGGATAAACCATGGGTTGCAAGGGTATTTTTTTTTTTTTACAAAAACCCCATCTCCTCCCTCCTCCTCGGCCACCAATAGGATTGTTTCTCCTATCGGTCAATTGGGTGACTGGTCTCAAAACCCCCATTGGAATCCATGCGTCCGGCGTCCTGCATGTAGATTAGGGGCCGGTGCATGGATTAGGGGGGCTGCGCCCCAGATGGACGGGGCCGCCATTGTTCAAAGCCAGCAAATACACTATATGGCCAAAAGCTTGTGGACCTAACCTGTATAGACAAAGTATGTGGACAACTCTCCAAATGATTGGGTGTTGATATTATAATATACCTAGACATTCACTTCCAACCTTATGACCATTTTTTGTTCTGGCAAGACCGTGCCCCTATGCTCAGAGCCAGCAATCTAAAAATACTGTTTGACCAGTTTGGTGTGAAGGAACTCAAGAGGCCTGCACATAAAGCCCTGACCTCAACCACACTGAACAACTTTGGGAAGCACTGGGATGCTAAATTTCAGGAGGTCTTTACGTTTGCCATCAGTACCTAAACAAACCAATGCTCCATTGGTTGAAAGGGGAACACATTCCCATAGTCACACTTTCATATTCTTGTGGAAAGCCCTCTCAGAAGAGTGAAAGCTATTATAGCCACAAAGGGTGGGAGCAACACCAAATAATGTCTGTGGTTTTAGAATGAGATGCCAAACAAGTTCATACAGGTGTGATGGTTGGGTGTCCACCAGGGCTGGACTGGGACAAAAAATTGGCCCTGGACTTCATCCAGGCCGGCCTACTTTAATTTTGCAAACAAGTACAAAAACAGTATATAAACTATATATATATATATATATATATATATATATATATATATATATGACCTTTGACCTCTGGGGGGACACGCCTGCTGACCTTTGACCTTTAGGGGAGGTCCCTATTCCAATCCCTGAGTCCTAACCTTGTTCTTCTAGGGCAGGGGTCTCCAAACCCCGGCCCGCGGGCCACATCAGGCCCGCGGGTGTGTATTATCCGGCCCCCAGCTTTCCCAGACACTGCCAACACAGCACTGCCATCTTCTGCCTTTTAAAAGCAGTTGCTGTTATCGGCAGTATATGTCTGGCAGGTCCAGGACAAAAAGCCGCTTCCCGCACACCCTCCCGTGCTGCCAGAGGATTGGCTGCTGTGCTGAGCTGAGGATTGGCTGCTAGGCGGTGACGTCATCAGCGTAGCGCCTCCCGGCTTCCTGCCCGTTGTTTGCATTAGGAATCCTTACAGCCTGCTTGAGTAGCAGTGGGCGGGAGTGCAGGAGGGCTAAAGTCAGCTCCTACAGTGAAGAAGTCGGCTTGTACAGGCGTCAAATGGGCATAAGTCTGCACACATACATCTGCTGGGGACACTGATAATGGGGAAATCTATGCTGGGGACACTGATAATGGGGACATCTATGCTGGGGACACTGATAATGGGGACATCTATGCTGGGGACACTGATAATGGGCACATCTATGCTGGGGACACTGATAATGGGCACATCTATGCTGGGGACACTGATAATGGGCACATCTATGCTGGGGACACTGATAATGGGGACATCTATGCTGGGGACACTGATAATGGGGACATCTATGCTGGGGACACTGATAATGGGGACATCTATGCTGGGGACACTGATAACGGGGACACTGATAATGGGCACATCTATGCTGGGGACATCTATGCTGGGGACACTGATAATGGGGACATCTATGCTGGGGACACTGATAATGGGCACATCTATGCTGGGGACACTGATAATGGGCACATCTATGCTGGGGACACTGATGCTGGGGACACTGATATTGTGGACATCTATGCTGGGGACACTGATAATGGGAGACTGATGGGGACACAGATATGGGGGACATTGATATTGGGGAGACTCTGATGGGGACACAAACGCGCAGAAGTTTTCGGCCCCCGAATACTTGTAAAATCTAGAATGTGGCCCTCGTGTTGAAAGGTTTGGAGACCCCTGTTCTAGGGGAAACCCTAAACCCTAACCCTAACCCCAACCCCAACTATACGAATTGTGCAACAAAAACATAAGTAGCATAACATGAGTCCACACTAACCTCTTTTATTATTTCACTTATTCTCCTCTGTATTTTTCTCATCCTTCTTACATCACTGTGTGAAGTTCAGTGTGAGCCACGCAGCCATTACTTTGACAGACTGTCACTGAAACCGGCCCACTGAGCCATCGGCCCACCGGGAAACTCCCTGTAATCCCGATGGCCAGTACATGCCTGGTGTCCACAAAATTTTGGCCATATAGTGTATTTGCTCCGATAGTGAGTAAGCTGTAGGAGATGCATGAGGGGCGTATTGGCAGTGTGCTTGTTTAGCAGCACCTATTCCCTCAAAGCCCGGTCAAAGCTGCAAGAAATCGAGACACCTTTACCTAAGACAGGGGTATGTTCATGACCTTCATTGGATGGAGCTGTTTGGATAAGCCGTAAAATGTTTTCAGCATTACAGAACAAGTATTATTGAATGTGATTAACTACTACTAACTACTGCTAGCTATGACTAGACATGTGCACAACAAAAAATGCTGTTTTTCCTTACATTTCCATTGATTCATAGCGATTCGTAATTCCGTAAGATGCGAGTTTTCATATTTGGACTCGTTCGTATTTTCGTAACAGTTATATTTCCATTGATACAGAATGATTCGTAATTTCGTCTAATTTTCTTTGATTTCGAAATTCGTAATTTTGTTAGATAATAATTTTCGTGTATTTGGTACACTACTCGTAATTTAGTAATTGTTACTTTTGTGAGATCGCCTTTTCCGTTGATTCGTACTTTCGTAGGAAATAAAGAATAATAACCCTAGGCTTGCTTTTGTAATAAGTCCTCCTGTACTTACTCCAGTCCACTCCCTCAGTCACCAGACCCGACTCAGTCTCCTCCTCAACTGAATCTAAAAAGATTCAGGAATGCAGTGTGACTCAAAAGGGATAAGCTGATTGGCTAAAGATATTAACCACTTGACCACTGGGCACTTAAACCCCCCTCCTGCCCAGACCAATTTTCAGCTTTCAGCGCTGATGCACTTTGAATGACAATTGCGCGGTCATACCACATTGTACCCAAATTACCACAAATAGAGCTTTCTTTTGGTGGTATTTAATCACAGCTGGGATTTTTTATTTTTTGCTAAACAAACAAAAAAAGATGGAAAATTTAAAAAAATAAAATAAATCCTTTTCTAATAGTTTGTTATAAATATTTGCAAACAGATATTTTTTCTCCTTCATTGATATGCTCTGAGGAGGCTGCACTGGTGGGCACTGATAGACTGCACTGGTGGGCACTGATAGGCACAGTTAAGGCAGTACTAATGGGGACAGATAAGGCGGTACTGATGGGCACAGATAAGGCGTCACTGATGGCCACTGATAAGATGGCACTGATGGGCCCTGATGGGTGGCACGGATGGGTAGCACAAATGGGTGGCACGGATGGGTGGCACTGATAGGTACCACTGATAGATGGCACTGATAGGTGGCAATGATGGGCGGCATTGATGGGCACTGGTAGGTGACACTGATGGGCACTGATAGGTGGCACTGATGTGCAACACTGTTGAGGCACTGTGGGCACTGATGGGTGGCACTGTGGGCACTGATGGGTGGCACTGTGGGCACTGATGGGTGGCGCTGGTGGGCACTGGTAGGTGGCACTGTTGCCTATTGCTAGGTGGCACTGGCAGGGGATACAAGTGGGCACTGAGGATCTGGCGGCAGCTCGCCGTGATTGGGACTGATGTCCCTTTCACGGCCGCCGGTGATCGGCTTTTTTTTTTCACCTCACGCTGTCAGCGCAAGGAGAAAAAATAGCCGATTGCTGGCTCTGTTGACATCACATGATCAGCTGTCATTGGCTGACAGCTGATCACGTGGTAAGGGGTCAGGATTGCCCCCCTACTCCAATCTGTGATCCAGCGAGTCTCATAAACTCGCTGATCACAGAGCGTGCCGCGCGCGCCCTTCAGGGGGCACGCAGGCCACTCGGGCAAGGAAGGACGTCAATGTATGTACTCCGGTGTTCGTTTTTTTTTTTTTTGCTTATTCGTAATTTCGTAATTTCTGTAATTTTGGTTCTTTCAGCTATTCGGATGTTGGAAATTGATCCGAATGTTCAAATACTAACAAATTCGGACGGAAATCCATTCGTTACGAACCAAATCGCACGTGTCTAGATATGACCTGGATAAAAAGGAGCTTTCATTGGTTGCATAGATTTTAGTGGTCGCCTACCAATATTTTTTTAAGCTTGGAGATCCAAAACACTTTTTGTGATGCAAACATATCACCGGGGAGAGCTCAAGAATGGAAAAACGACGCTCTGTACATCGTTTAAAAAAAAGTTGAAGAGTTTGAAGACTATTGTTGAATTCAGCAGACATTCGGAGTAGAGTGTATGTGTCAGAGGTGCTTATTGGTCTGATGGTTTTATATCCTCTCACAGGCATTGGAATCCTTCATCTACGCTAACTATCAGTCTAGACAGAGGATGACTAAGTCAAAAAAAATGACCCACACGCTCAGGAAGCAGCAACATTTATCCAGCAAAATATACATTTATGTAGAATGTCATTATTATTTACAAGGAATTGCCGTGTATAGACTGAAAAGGTACAGATTAATTACTACCAGGCTCACAAAGGCTTCATTCTGAACTATGACCAAACAAGGGGTCAAGAAGATTCCGGGACATGTCATACGGCAGAGTACTATTTTCCTAGTCATTTTGGATTGTGGGGAAAAATGATTGACGTGTTCAGCCCAACACTAGCTATGTGTAAAAATGTTCCCTCCCCTCTCCTTCTACCTACTGTATCCTGCCTAACCTGTCCAAAAAAATAAAAACGATATGATACTTCTCTATTTTTAGCCTGCTCCGGTCCAGTCCATGAGATCTCCTGTGTCAGTGAGTGGTGGCTGCAGGGGAGAAGAGATAGAGAGCACGCGGCAATGACTGGGAATTTCCGGCAGCGGTGACGTCACTCATAGGCTCCCATGTCCTAGCTGTTGTTGGTGCTCCCTCCTCTCTCCTTCAGCCGCCACTTAGACCCCTTTCACACTGGGGCGTTTTACAGGTGTTTTTCAGGCGCTTTAGCATTAAAAAAAGTGCCTGTAAAGCTCTTGAAAGAAGCCTCATCTGCAATCCCAATGTGAAAGCCCAAGTGCTTTAAGAGCCCTTTCCCACTGCTAGCGCCCAAAAAACGCTGGTACTAGCGTTAAACTAGGGGCGCTTTACCAGCAGTGCTTTACCAGTGTTTTTCGAGCGCTAGTGGGGCACTTTTAACCCCCGCTAGTGGCCAAATAAAGGGTTAAAAGCACCCACAAAGCGCTGCTGCCAAAAGCACTTTGCAGGCACTTTTCAGGCACTTTGCAGGCGTTTTGCAGGCACTTCCTATTGATTTCAATGGGAAGGGGCGCAAAAGCGCTGCAAAGAAGCTGCTTGCAGAACTTTTTTTGACGCCCTGCCAGCAAAGTGCCTCAGTGTGAAAGCACTTGGGCTTTCACATTGGGATTACAGATAAGGCTTCTTTCAGGCGCTTTACATGCACTTTTTTTAACGCTAAAGCGCCTGAAAAACACCCCAGTGTGAAAGGGGTCTTAGGCCCCTTTCACACTGGGGCGTTTTTCAGGTGCTACAGCGCTAAAAATAGCGCCTGTACAGCGCCTGAAAAAATCCGGCCCCATTCACTCCAGTGTAAAAGCCGGTACCGCTCCTACCCATTGAAATCAGTGGGACGCCGCGGTAATACCGCGGCAATACTGCAGCGGCGCTTTGCGGGGGGTTTTAACCCTTTTTCGGACGCTAGCGGGGGTTAAAACCGCACCGCTAGCGGCCGAATACTGCGGCTAAAACGACGGTAAAGCAGCGCTAAATATAGAGCTGCTTTACCGTCGCCGCCGCTCCGGCACCAGTGTGAAAGGGGCCTTACTGACGGGGGAGCCAAAGCTGAGGCTCACGTGACCGGAGCGGACTGAAAACAGGTACATTTTTAACCTTTAGGCCTCATTCACACCGGACGTTAAAATAACGTTATAAAAACGCCAGTAACGTTGCAGTGAGTTTTGCGTATATTAGCGTTTTTCCACCTAATGCCGCATACACACGACCGGACTTTCTGACAGAAAAGATCTGACGGAATCATTCCGTCGGATATATTTCCTGATCGTGTGTGGACCTCATCTGACTTTTTTCTTCAAAAATTCAGACGGACCTAGAAATAGAACATGCTTTAAATCTTTCCGACTGAATCAATTCTTATGGGGAAAACCATTCGTCTGTATGCCGGTCCGACAGACCAAAAATGACGCAAGGGCAGCTATAGGCTACTGGCTATTGAACTTCCTTTTCTAGTCCTGTCGTACGTAAACGTTTGAAGCAAGTTCGGTCGGAACTCCGTCGGGAAGACCGTCGGAGTTTATTCTGATGGAAAGTCCGGTCGTGTGTACGCGGCATAAAAAAAATAAAAACACTCCCTGCATGTAGAAAAGTGTAAATTACAGCGGACAACTTAAAGAGGAGCTCCAGACTGCCCCCAAAATACTACAAGAGAGGGTCAGAGACTGCAGACATGATACAGGGAAAGGTCAGAGACTGCGGACATGATACAAGACAGGGTCAGAGACTGCAGACATGATACAAGAGAGGGTCAGAGACTGCAGACATGATACAAGAGAGGGTCAGAGACTGCAGACATGATACAAGAGAGGGTCAAAGACTGCGAACATGATACAAGAGAGGGTCAGAGAATGCAGACTCGATAAAAGAGAGGGTCAGAGACTGTGGACATGACACAAGAGAGGGTCAGAGACTGCAGACATGATACAAGAGAGGGTCAGAGACGGCGGACATGATACAAGAGAGGGTCAGAGACTGCGGACATGATACAAGAGAGGGTCAGAGACTGTGGACATGATACAAGAGAGGGTCAGAGACTGTGGACATGATACAAGAGAGGGTCAGAGACTGCAGACAGGATACAAAAGAGGGTCAAAGACTGCGGACATGATACAAGAGAGGGTCAGAGACTGCGGACATGATACAAGAGAGGGTCAGAGACTGTGGACATAATACAAGAGAGGGTCAGAGACTGCGAACATGATACAAGAGAGGGTCAGAGACTGCAGACATGATACAAAAGAGGGTCAGAGACTGCAGACATGATACAAGAGAGGGTCAGAGACTGCAGACATGATACATGAGAGGGTCAGAGACTGCTGACAAGATACAAGAGAGGGTCAGAGACTGCAGACATGATACATGAGAGGGTCAGAGACTGCGGACATGATACAAGAGAGGGTCAGAGACTGCGGACATGATACAAGAGAGGGTCAGAGACTGCAGACATGATACAAGAGAGGGTCAGAGACTGCGGAAAAGAGATCACCCAGAGGGGATTTTTTTTTTTTTTTTTACTCTTTAAAGTTCCACGATTCTTTTGACCGCTATCTTGTGCATACCTTTGTTTAGTAGGAAGCTCACATATGGGAAGATGATGAGAACTGCTGACACTGCAGTCACCTTATTTTATTCCATCTTCTGCAGGATGTCCAGGGTGGGCTCTGAGCTGACACAGATGGTGGTCAGTTGTGTGATATAAACATGTTATAGGATCTGGGTGAGAAGACTTGTCACTTCCTGCCACTAGATTCATTTGATAAGATAACTTCTCCTGGAATCTGTCTCCCTGTCACTCGCCATCTCCTAGTCTGTCCCTGCCGGTCCTTCCCCCTTTCTCCTGTTCACGGAATGCGTCATTATCAATATATGTCCTCCACAAAGCCGCTGTCTCTGCCAACCTCAGATTGCTGCTAAACTGTACAGAAGTGTTCTCCTTGTACTGGAATCAAACACAGCTGTCACTTTGTGGCTGAGGACCCAGCTCAATAAAGCTCTAATAAATTCCCATCGACTTCCACTCTGCCGTGTATTGCAGACATTAAGTGACTGCTGGAATACTTGACTTACTACACTTACAGGTAGATCTGGAGTCATTTAACAGTCAGGACTGGGGGAAAAAAACATTCTGGCCTACTGAAAGTGTATCTGTAACCCATTTTTTTATGTAGCACACCCCCTAAAGGAGCCACTGATGATAAAACCTATTCCTTCCCCAAATTTACTGCAAAGACAGCCAGGCACTCAGCATTCTCTCTCTTTCTCTGGCTCAATAACAGTCTAGGGAGTGTCTTTTATGTGTTTATTGCAGATTAAACTTGAAGGGGGTGAGGGGAACATGGGATACCCCAAGAGTACTGATTTATTAGACTCATCTCCTCTTCTCCCCTCCCATCCCCTCTCCTCCCCTCTCCTCTCCTCCCCTCTCCTCATCTCTCCATAGTATCTATTACTACGGCCGGGCGGTTTGATTGAAATCTGAGTTTGATGTCACTTCCTGTTTTCTCTCTCCCATTGCGCCCAAGAGAGAAAAAACAGGAAGTATGAGAGGAGTGGAAATAATGTGCTTCAATCATCCTGACACCACAACAACCATGGTGCCGGGATGATTGAACTGCTAACACCAGGTGTTTGGAATAGCTTTATCTGCTGATTGTTAAACTTTCTAGAATACACATATTTCTATTGTTGTGTTGGATCTGGGCCTGCTGTCCCTCCATCCCTCTCCCTCCATCCCTCGTTCATCTCAGACGCTAACCACACCACCTTAGAGCCACGCCCACTATTTCGCTGAAACCACGCCCAAGTGGGAGGGGTGAAAAGTAAGGGCGGGTCTGGCGCCCCCCATCCTAAAACTTCACTGGCCACCACTGATCAGGGGTCTCAAACTGGTGGCCCTCCAGCTGTTACAAAACTACAAGTCCCATCATGCGTCTACCGGTGGGAGTCATGCTTGTAACTGCCAGCCTTGCAATGCCTCATGGGACTTGTAGTTTCGCAACAGCTGGAGGGCCGCCAGTTTGAGACCCCTGTTATAGACAGACAGCAATAAAAACCTGACAGTGTCTATAACCCTTCCCTGCTCTATCCAAATTGTCACATTTCCGGCTTTAGGTACACTTTAACTCCAAGACATTTACTTTGCTGATATCCATAATCTACTTGGCTACAGCCAATTATGCGTTCTATTAATAAAGGATGGCTGTTCATTCTAATTAATGTAAATGTTCACGTGTTTTTTTTTTTTTTTTTTTTTTTTGGCAATTATCTATCACCTAGAGAGCCGTGACAACTAAAATTGTCCTTGTAAGTGGCAGTCTGCTGATCTGCAGAGGATCTTGAAGGAATGACTCCTAAAACGAGGGCAAAAACAATAAAAGAATACCATTGCGTCATGTATGGGGCGGTTATATCACAAGGCTACCTACCTGCCATTGTCCACCCTCCCTATGCATCTGAGAAGCCCGCTGCCTAGTCTTCCCAATAACTCTGAGCGCCCATTTCATCCTGTAATGTGATCACATGAATACCAAATGCATACAGAAACCAGAGCAAACAGTCACACAAAAGACTTGTGGAATGGAGATCAGTCAAAACCCTGATATATTTTACCATACAATGGGAACATTTAAAAGCACCTGACATTTCTCATCGACCTTGCCTGCTTTTCATTGCTTGTATACTGCAAAGTGTTATCAGTCCATCAGAAGATAGAGGGAGCAGACAAAAAAAAATGCTCCAAATTCTGAGCCCTCGCTCACTTAAAATTCCACTCCAAGTGTGTTCTCCGCCTTGTTGGAGAGATTCCGCTCTACTTCCTTAAAAGAAAAAAAACAACAACAATACTGTTGATAATCAATGTTACATTTGCACATTAGGCAGAGGACATAATTTTAATTTTTAATTTCTTTTAAATGGATATGCGTGTGTACGAGGTATACATTTTAGAAATGGTCTCGTCGTTTTATTACCATTAATAATATTTTAATACTTTAATACTAGCAAAGCGTGCTTTTTTCCTCGAAAGTTACATAGTTAATCAGGTTGAAAAAAAGACACAAGTCCATCCAGTTCAACCATATAGTTTAGAAGTCTTATGCCGTGTACACACGGCCGGACTTTTCGACCGAACTGGTTCAGACGGAACGAATCCGGCGGACAATTCGACCGTGTGTGGGCTTCGGCGGACCTTTTTTGTCAAAAATATGACGGACTTTAGAAATAGAACATGTTTCAAATCTTTCCGAAGGACTTGAGTCCAGTTGAAAAATCCGTTCGTCTGTATGCTAGTCCGACGGGCGAAAAACGATGCTAGGGCAGCTATTGGCTACTGGCTAGGAACTTCCTTATTCTAGTCCGGTCGTACGTCATCACGGTCCAATCTGTCAGAATTTGTTGTGATTGTGTGTAGACATGTCCGATTCGACGGAACTCCGTCGAAAAGTCCTTCGGAATTCAGTCCGTCGAAAAGTTTGGTTGTGTGTACACGGCATATCTTTTTATATTGGATATAATTTAAGTCCAAGGCAGTGTTTCTCAACTTTTTTTCCCGTCATGGTAGACATGTTCAATTGGTTTCGTAACGAATCGAAATTCGGCCGAATTTTTCATCCAAATGTCCTAAGTAAAAAAAATAAGGAATTTCAACTAATACGAAATAAATTATAGTGAAAATAACGTGTGACATCGACATGATTCGTTCATTCATTCAAAGGTCTAATGAAACAAAAGATCAACTCATCAACAAATCGCGATCCATGCATTGCAATGGAACCGTTCTAATAGGAGCGACTCAAGTCACGCCAACTTAGAAAAAGGTTCCTGTGTAAGATTGCCAAGACCCTGAAACTGGTGGCCAAGACCATACAGGGGATTAACAGGACAGGTTCCACTCAGAACAGGCCTCGCCATGGTCGATCAAAGAAGTTGAGGTCACGTGCTCAGCATCATATCCAGAGGTTGACTTTGGGAAATAGACGTATGAGTGCTGCCAGCATTGCTGCAGAGGGTTGTAGGGGTGGGGGGAGTCAGCCTGTCAGTGCTCAGACCATACGCTGCACACTGCATCAAATTGGTCTGCATGGCTGTCATCCCAGAAGGAAGCCTCTTCTAAAGATGATGCACAAGAAATCCCGCAAACAATTTGCTGAAGACAAGCAGACTAAGGACATGGATTACTCAAACCATGTCCTGTGGTCTGATGAGACCAAGATAAACTTATTTGGTGTCAGATGGTGACAAGCGTGTGTGGGGGCAACCAGGCGAGGAGGACAAAGACAAGTGTGTCTTGTCTACAGTCAAGCATGGTGGTGGGAGTGTCATGGTCTGAGGCTACATGAGTGCTGCCGGTGTTCTGCCGAAAAAGTTCCCCTCGGCGGATAAGGACCCCCCTGTACTGCGCAGGCGCAGCGCTTGCGCAAGACAAAGCATAACGAAGCCGCTGGAAATAGCAGAAGACAGTGAATCAGCTGTACACGGCGCCTGTAACGGGCCCCTCGCGGGCTCGCTACGCTCGCCACGCCTCGGGCACGGCCTCGCTGCACTCGGCCCCATTTTTATTCTAACTCTATGTCCACTGGGATGGTGGGGCTCGAACCTGGACATAGGTTAGAATGTAGTGCGCAGGCGCCGTGTACAGCTGACTGACTTCGGATATTTTCGGAAACTCCGTTGTGCTTCAATGTGCTTCGTACTGCGCAAGCGCAGCGCCTGCGCAGTACAGGGGGGTCCTTATCCGCCGGGGGAACTTTATCGGCAAGACACCGGCACTGGAGAGCTACAGTTCATTGAGGGAACAATGGATGCCAACATGTACTGTGACATACTGAAGCAGAGCATGATCCCCTCCCTTCAGAGACTGGGCCGCAGGGCAGTATTCCAACATGATAACCACCCCAAACACACCTCCAAGATGACCACTGCCTTGCTAAAGAAGCTGAGGGTAAAGTTGATGGACTGGCCAAGCATGTCTCCAGACCTAAACCCTATTGAGCATCTGTGGGGCATCCTCAAACGGAAGGCGGAGGAGCGCAAGGTCTCTAACATCCAGCAGCACCGTGATGTCATCATGGAGGAGGGGAAGAGGACTTTAGTGACAACCTGTGAAGCTCTGGTGAACTCCATGCCCAAGAGGGTTGGAAAATAATGGTGGCCACAGAAAATATTGACACTTTGGCCCCAATTTGGACATTTTCACTTAGGGGTGTACTGACTTTTGTTGCCAGCGGTTTAGACATTAATGGCTGTGTGTTGAGTTATTTTGAGGGGACAGCAAATTGACACTGTTATACAAGCTGAACACTCACTACTTTACATTGTAGACAAGTGTAATTTCTTCACATGAAAAGATATAATAAAATATTTACCAAAATGTGAGGGGTGTACTCACTTTTGTGAGATATATTTTTTATTATTATTTTTTTTTTATTTTTTTTTAGTAAAATATACATTTGAATACCATTAAATAAAAAATACCCTTTGTTAGATTCACATTGATTACACGTTATACATGAAAACCACTCTCCGTATCCATATTGTATATTTTTTCAAGTGTGTCACACTGATCTCAATAAACGTGCACACATTACAATATTCCATTGCCGTGAATCGGACATCGGGGAATAATAATCTCTTTACTGTGAAGTTTTGTGTGAAAAGAGCGCGGACCGTTAAGTGCAGATGGGGAGTAATGTATTTGTGGAGTACAATACGCCTTTTCTGTGCTTTAATGCTGTGTATGAATGGGGTCCGGGACTTGTCACCACGACAACAAGGCAAACCTGGAGCATGATTCAGGCTATGCTCCTTTAATGTGGCAAGATGGATTTCTATTACAGGAAACTATTTCATGAAAAAAAAAAAAAAAAAAACCCGCTATAATAGGCCTGCAATTTCCATAAATAAAAAGAAAATGAGGATTGCCATGGTTGTTACATGCACAGCAGATTCTGAAGTTTACATCAATATCCGACTCGGTGCTTGAAAATATGCTGATTTTTACCATGTTTACCCCAAAATCACATTCGTACGTTTTTTACAAGTGCGTATGCAAAAAAATAAATAAAAGAAGAGATAGGGAATACAAAAAAGGCTGTAAAATTTAAGTTTCTGTAAATCCAATTTATCTTCACTTCATGAAAGACCTCTTATTTCCTTTATGTTTCATACTATATTAAAGAGCTGTTACATCCTAAAGAATGTTATTTTTGGAGAAAGAGTTCTAACAAATAATAGGTCCGTGCAAAAAGTCAGTAATTTTACATTAGTTTAGCCACTTTGGTTTGTCTAATGGGTGTAAACTTCATTTTTTTTTTCCATTGCAAAAGAAACAATCCAACTTTTGCTCACAAAGTGATTTTGAACGTGATTATGATGTCAAATTTCTTAGCGCAGCAATGACTGCATGTGTCATAGCTCCCAACTGTCCCTGATTTCGAGGGACTGTCCCTAATTTCGAGGGACTGTCCCTCCTTTCCTCCTCATTTGTCCCTCATTTTGGTCTGATCTATATAGTTGTATACAGGCACGGACTGGCCATAGGGCACACCGGGCACTTGCCCAGTGGGCCAGGGCAGCCGGGCCACATGTCCTTGGGGGGCCAAGGCTGCTGAGCTGCTCCTTGAGCCCCAGCTGCTCACCCGGGGCTCTCTGTGGCCAGCCGCCATTTCTGTTCAGCCATTGGGCCGGGGGGCGGAGACTACAGGTCACGTTACCTGTGACCATAAAGAGGGAGGGGATCTACACAAGACGCGGCCACCCAGACAGGAGGGAAGTGAGTGCGGCTATCCATGCGTGTGCTTGGATAGGAGCGGCTGCATACACAGTAGAAGAATCTATCTCTTTATTTTTCTCCTACAGCCTCTGAAAGCCTGCTTCTCATTCTCTCCCTCCCATGGGCATTCAGAGGCTGTAGGAGAAAAATAAAGAGATGGCTTCTTCTACTGTGTATGCAGCCGCTTCTCCTATCCAGCTTCTTTCTACTGCCCCCTAGTGCTCTCAGCCCCCTCCCGTGCTCTCAGGCTCCCTCCATGCTCTCAGGTTCCCCTCCCGTGCGCTCAAGCTCCCCCAGTGCTCTCCATCCCCTCCCAGTGCTCATCAGCCCCCTGTACTCTCTGGCCCCCCAGTGCTCTCCAGCCCATCCCAATGCTCTCAGGCCCCCCTGTGCTCATCAGCCCCCCTGTACTCTCCGGCCCCCCCAGTGCTCTCCAGCCTCTCCCAGTGCTCTCAGGCCCCCCAGTGCTCTCCAGTCCCCCCGTGCCCTCAGACCCCCCTGTGCTCATTAGCCCCCCTGTACTCTCCACGCTCCAGTGCTCTCAGGCCCCCCTGTGCTCTCTGCCCCCCCCCCCAGTGCTCTCCAGCCCCCCTTGCTCTCCAGCCCCTCTGTGCTCTCCGCCCCCTTTGTTCTCTGCCCTCCCGGTGCTCTTTGTCCTCCCGGTGCTCTTTGCCCCCTGTGCTCTTCGCCTCTCATGTTCTCTGCCCCCGCTTGTGCTCTCCAGCCCTCTGTGGTCCCCACCCCCTCAGTGCTCTCTGACCCCCCCCCCAGTGCTCTCAAGACCCCCTGTGCTCTCCGGCTCCCCCTAGTGCTCTCCACACCCCGTGCTCTTCACCCCCCATGCTCTCTGGCCCCCAGTGCTTTCCAGCCCCCCTAGTGCTCTCTGTCTCCCCCTAGTGTTCTCCCCCCCACATTCACCGCGCCCCCCATCCCCCCACACTTTGTGCCTCCCGGTAAATATGCCATGGGCTGCTCAGTTTAAAATGCCTGGGCCTATTTTTTATCCCAGTCCGGGCCTAGTTGTATATAAAATGCACTTTTTATCTTTCAAAAAGTGTTTCCCAGAGCTAAACCTTTCATCCAAATTTCTCAATTGCTGCATTTGTAAATTTTAAAAGCCGACATAAAGGCATAGTGGTGGTAAAAGAAAAAAAAAAAAGCCCTTTTGGATTTAATTAACCGTTTTTCTTTTTTGGTCAATTCTCCTTTAATGGGGTGTGGCAGGGGGCGTGTCCCATGTCTACATACGTTTGCTAGTAGGTGTCCCTCATTCCCATCTCAAAATGTTGGGGGGTTAAATATGCTCTCTACGTGGCTGGGTTCTTAGAAGTGAGGCTTAAAATGATTGCAGGCTCAATTTACAAAGCTTCAACACAAGGATAATGATTTTTATTTCAACCAATGCGACTTTAAAGAGGAACTGCAGTCTGCTCACTTAAACTTGTAATAAAAACATCTTTGCCACTCTGAAGCTTCCCTCCAACCACTTTGCATATTATTTTATATATACTGTGATTCTGTACTTGCCAAATATGGTGCAGAAATCTCCCTCCACTGAGTCTGGCTGCTACCATTTTAACTGTGGGCAGCTGAAGCTGCTGCCTGTTCACTTCCTGGATTTACACAGACACACCTCCAGCTCTGTAGCTCTCATTGGCCCTCTTATGACTCATCTCCCCTCCCTTCCTGGCAAACTCTCAGGAGAGAGAGAGAGAGCTGTGTATGATGTCATAATCCTAGGCTAATGACCAGACAAGAAACAGGAAGTGGCTGTATAAGGGATTTACTGGCAGAAAATAAAATGTTTTACTATCCAAAGTTAAAAACAACAACAAGGGCAAAAGATTTAATAGATGGAAAGTTGAAAATATTACTGAAGTTCTGCTTTAAAGTGGAACTACACTTTATCTGAGCACCACAAACCTAAAGTGCTGTTTTATTCATTCATTTTTAATATTCAAAGCAAACTCCATCCACCCATCCATGTCTCCATACTTTATTTTGCTGAGAATTCACTAATGCCCCATACACACGGTCGGAGATTCCGACCACAAAATCCGTCTGATTTTTTCCGACGGATTTTGTCCGACACTGGTGTTGCATACACACGGTCGGACAAAGTTGTCGGAAAATCCGATCATCCTGAACGTGGTGACATTCGTTGCCTACGCCGGGACTACGTAGAGGCTAGTAGCCAATAGCTTTGGTCTTGTAATGTGATCTGAGCATGCGTGGCACTTTGTCCGTCGGAATTCGCTACACACGATCGGAAAAAGTCCGATAGGACTTTGTTGTCGGAAAATTTGAGAGCAGGAGATAAAACTTTGTCCGTCGGAAAATCCGTCGGAAAAAGTCAGATGTAGCCCACACACGGTCGGAATTTCCGACAACATTGTCCGAAAATCCGACCGTGTGTATGGGGCATTAGAACCCCCCCTCCCCCCTAGCATTTCTGGCCGTGACCATCTTGAGTAAGGGCAGATGATTCATGTAGCTTTTACTTGCTGGAATCCATCCGCTCTTAGCTCAGGCACACAGGTAGGAGAGTGTGCTTAGCTAAGAAAACTTCACTCCACTCCTGAAGACTCCTGGGATGTATGACATCATTTGCCCAAGCAGGGAAACCAGGAAGTAACTGAACAAATGTAACAAAACTGTTTTGTTACATTTGTTTACATTTTGTTTAAAACAAATAAATGTGATATACTTTCCTATCTATTTACTAATACTAGCAGCATAAGGATTCAAAATAGTCAATGTTGATTGAGAGAGTGAAGTTTCGCTTTAACCACTTCCCGCCCCGGCCATCATTTTGTTTTAGGCCAGGCGGAAAGTGGTGCTATTATCCTGACTGGATGTCATATGACGTCTTCCAGAATAATGAGCCGGCACGTGCCCATGTGGGCCGATCGGTGGTGCCGTGTGTCAGTCTGACACCCCGCAACACCATTCTGGGTAAAGAGCCTCCTGACGGAGGCTCTTTACCAAGTGATCAGCTGTGTCCAATCACAGCTGATCACGGTGTAAACAAGAAAGAGCCGTGTATCGGTTTTTCCTCTATCATGTCTGACAGACGCGACTAGAGGAGAGCCGATTGGCTGCTCTCCTGACAAGGGGATCTGCACTGAATGATTATAAGCGCAGCTCCCCCCCAAGGATGCCCACATAGGACCACCAGGGATGCCACCAGGACCACTAGGGATGCCCACCACTGATGACCACCAGGTATGCCACCCATGGCCACCAGGGATGCCAATCTGTGCCCACAAATGATTCCAATCTGTGCCCATCAACAATGCCTGCCAGTGCCTCCTTATCAGTGATGCCCATCAGTGCCACCCATCAGTGTCACCTATCAGTTCCCATCAGTGCCACCTATAAGTACCCATCAGTGTCACCTATCAGTTTCCATCAGTGCCACCTATAATTACCCATCAGTGCAGCCTTTCAGTGCCCATCACTGCCGCCTATCAGTGCCCATCAGTGTCACCTATCAGTTCCCATAAGTGCCACCTATAATTACCCATCAGTGTAGCCTTTCAGTGCCCATCAGTGTCGCCTATCAATGCCCATCAGTGCTGCATATCAGTGCCACCTCATCCGTGCCACCTCGTCAGTGCCCGTCAGTGAAGGAGAAAACGTACTTATTTACAACATTTTATAACAGAAACTAAGAAAAACTTTTTTTGTTTAAAAATTTGTGGTCTTTTTTTATTTGTTTAGCAAAAAATAAAAACCCCAGTGATGATCAAATCCCACCTAAAGAAAGCTCTATTTGTGGGAACAAAATGGTAAAAGTTTAGTTTGGGTACAGTGTAGCATGACAGTGCAATTGTCATTTAAAAAAGGACAGCGCTGAAAGCTGAAAATTGGCCTGGGCAGAAAGGGGGGGGGGGAGTGCCCGGTATTGAAGTGGTTAAAGTAGAATTCCAGGCTAAACCTAGCTAGTCTTAAAGCAGTTCTTCAGTCCCCTCCCCCATCAAAAAATGAAAAATCAGCAGCTACAAATACTGTAGCTGTTAACTTTTAACCACTTCAGTACCGGGCACTTTCACCCCCTTCCTGCCCAGGCCTATTTTCAGCTTGTTTCAAATGTGGTACTAATGCTGTGTAGGAATATATTCATGCTGAAAGGCGTACTGTGATAACTGACCGTGGTTCTGCCTTTAGGGGCAGCAAGTGTCTGTCGTGGCCAAGATTACAGGAGAGAGAAGCGCTATCTGTTAAGTTCCAGCAATCAGATTTATGGTTTCTTTGGTTTCTACTAGAGGTAAGTCCAGACGTCATCAGATCATTCCTATAGCTGTGTTCCTACCAATGCAAGAATGATATCAGTTCCTGCAAATGTTACTAAAATCTGGTTTCCATAAACCATCTTATGCACACCGACCCCTTAACATAAACATATACATTATATTACCAAAAGTATTGGGACACCTGCCTTTACATGAACTTTAATGACATCCAAGTCTTAGTCCGTAGGGTTCAATATTGAGCCAACAATGTGATCGTGTGTACGAGGCTTCCCAGAAGAGTTGAAGCTGTTATAGCTGCAATGGGTGGGCCAACTCAATATTGAGCCCTACGGACTAATGCCCCGTACACACGGTCGGAAATTCCGACAACATGGTCCGATAGGACATTTTCCGTCGGAAAATCTGACCGTGTGTACGGGGCATAAGACTGGGATGTCATGTCATTAAAGTTCATGTGCGTGTAAAGGCAGGTGTCCCAATACTTTTGGTAATATAGTGTATCTCTGCATGGTCAAGCGATACACAACAGGAGCCTATCAAACAAGAACTGAAAAAAGAATCTCCAAATTTCAGAGGGTCCTCTCCCACAATAGGACATCAAACATCGAGAGGAAAAGAAAAACACTTTTGTTAATTGCTGTCTAGACAGTTTATTGCGGCAATAAGACCCCAAACATGGGAATGCTGAGGTTTTAGGTATGAAACAATCAGACTAAACAATCGATTTTATGACATTTACAAAGGGCTGGCTTTATTTGGATCTGACTTGGGGGGTCATAAACATCCATTTCAGTATCTGCTGGGTGATATCATCCCCCCCCCCCCCGTCATATCCCAGCTGGCACCAGAGAGGGGGCCTTCCTTGCATTGTGTGGTATTAAGTATTACACTGTACTCTCTTCCCTCCTCAACACATATGTTGGGCCAGACGCACCCCGGAGTATAAATTAGAGGGCAGCCCAGGTGTTGTAAAAATTTGTTTAGTAATTTTCAGCAGAATCCTGTGATCTTCTTTATAATGACACTGAATTATACTGTTTGCATATTTCTGCCGAAGTTACAATTTTAGACTTTTATGTCATTTTTTAGGTGGGGGGGGGGGATCTTAAAGGTTGTATCCACAGCTGTAGGAAACTTGTAAGGACATACACGGCATTTGAAGCTGTGGATAAGGGTTACTCTTTCTATCTGTTGTTGTTGTTTTCTGTGCCTTAACATTTCTCTTTGAAGCGCGTGTATAGTAAAGGTCTGCCTGACAAAAATATTTGTTTTTGTTTCGCCATAATCATTATTAGGGATGAGCCGAACACCCCCTGGTTCGGGTTCGCAGCAGAACGTGCGAACAGGCAAAAAATTTGTTCGAACGCGTGAACACCGTTAAAGTCTATGGGGCACGAACGTGAAAAATCAAAAGTGCTAATTTTAAGGGTTAATATGCAAGTTATTGTCATAAAAAGTGTTTGGGGACCCGGGTCCTGCCCCATGGGACATGTATCAATGCAAAAAAAAGTTTTAAAAACGTAAGTTTTTTTCGAGAGCACTGATTGTAATAATGCTTAAAGTGAAACAATAAAAATGAAATATGCCTTTAAATTAAGAACATGGGGAGTGTCTATATGTCTATGTATGCCTGTAAAGTGGCGCATTCAAAATGACAATTCTAAAGGAAAAAAAGTCATTTAAAACTGATCGTGGCTATAATGAATTGTCGGGTCCCGGCAATATAGATAAAAGTCATTGAAAAAAACGGCATGGGATCCCCCTCCCCCCAGTCCATTACCAGGCCGTTTAGGTCTGGTATGAATATTAAGGGGAACCCCAAACCAAAATGTAAAAACCTGGGGGGTGTCTATATTATGCCTGTAAAGTGGCGCATTTTTCCCGTGTTTAGAACAGTCCCTGCACAAAATGACAATTCTAAAGGAAAAAAAGTCATTTAAAACTGATCGCGGCTATAATGAATTGTCGGGTCCCGGCAATATAGATAAAAGTCATTGAAAAAAACGGCATGGGATCCCCCCTAAATTCCAAACCAGGTCCTTCAGGTCTGGTATGGATATTAAGGGGAACCCTGCGCCAATTTTTTTTTTTTAAATGGCGTAGGAGTCCCCCTCAAAATCCATACCAGACCCTTCAGGTCGGCAGGTAGTTAATGCACGAATGCATTAAGGTGAAAAACCTTAAGGCTTTAGAACCACTTTAAACATACACAGTTTAATAAGAAACGTCACATGTGCAGCCGGTAAACACTGGCTGTGTACACGATCACCAATATCTGCAGCCGCTGACAGCCTGTCATTGCATTGTACAGGATATTCACACACATCTGTCAATTTTAGCTGTAGGGATCCGCAGATTGTTGTCTCGAGAAATCGCAGAGTGTGCAATCACCCCGTGCGAAGGCACCAATCAGATTAAACTTCCTGTCTAGTCCCTCCTGCTTGTCCTGTACCTGTTGCACCTGACAACCAGGCCCTAAACTCTACCCATTATATATTGTTGGTAGTAGCAATGCAGATCCTTCAACGTGAACAAGCAACAATTATAATATAAAACTGTCTGTGTAGCTCAGTCTTTTAATAAAATGTAGCAGTTTGAAAACTTTACAGATGAAGAAATTCATGGAGGAGGAAGTTTTGAATGAATGGGTAGCAGCGTGTGTCCAGAAAATGAAGAGGAGATACAGTTTGTGGTGGATTATAGTTTCAGGGTAGAGAGGAGGAACAATGACAGAAATAGGAAATGAGATACATGCAATGCTTTTATTTTCTCTGTAAACAACACAGAATGACCCGGGTCACATTTCACCAGCAGAGAAAAAAAGGGGCCAACCTGGCTCATCACCCCCACCGCTCAATATGCATATACATTGTTTCAGCTCAGCCCCCATAACAATGGTCAGAGCTGCACAAAAAGAAAAAAAGTGCATTTTCCCCCCCAACACAAAGGGAAATCCGAGTCGGGAATTTGGCTGGAATAAAAGACCTCAGATAGGCTGATAAAGAAATTGCAGGTTATGGATTCAGGTGCAGACATGTTACAAAATCTCCTCTATCTCCAATACATATCTGTGGAAGGTGGAGGCGGCGGCCGGGAGTCACCTATTTATTATTCATAGAAGTCTGTCCTTCCCAGCAAGGTGTCATGTTCTATCACCTGTAGGAAATAAAGACCTCCAATAAAGACAAATATTATGCAAAATTTAAGAGTTGCTTGTAACATTTATATATACTGTGTGTATATAAAAGAAGGCCAGTATGGTGGCCTGAAATTATGGGACGACTCCAAGGGGGGGCGGGGGGGGGGGTATTTAAGCAGACCACTCACCTGTGGTCTTTGTCGGTTCCAGCGTTCAATACCCTCCCTCCCATTCCCCCTTTTTTCAGGGCACTTCTCAGCATTTCTCTCCACAGTCATCCATTACTTATCTTGGGTATGCCCCCTTTCTTGGCATACCGACCAGCCGACCAGGGCACACTTCAGGTCTATGTTATGTTATTTCCAATATCAAGTCACGCTATAAAGTGAGTCCGTGCTGTAAAATGAAATGCTTCCACCTTTCTATAGTGAATATTCTAAATATAATAGATCAAATTGTATACTGTAAACAGTCCACTCAAATTGCTAGTTGATCTCCACTGTGAAAACTGCACACAATACACCCGGTAATGGTGACCAGAGAAAAGATCTGCCTTCCGCCTCCGCACACACTGCCGCTTACCGACTCCTGATGATCTCTTATTACAGGAGATCGCAAGCGCTTGTGGCTTAATACCCAGCCCGGGCCTTTAGTGGTGCACAGCCAAGATCCCAGCGTCTTCACAGGAGTTGTAACTCATACAGGTATGTATTGCCGGATATTTCCCAAAAAAAGAGTAATAAAAGGCTTCCATAGCATAAAACCATTGGATATTTATTTAGTTAAAATTAAGAGGTATTGCACTTACATTTATAAAAAGCATCACATGCAGTATAAAATACCAATGCGGCCGGCTCTCGATTGCGACCTGTGGTTCCGGAACTTGCGTGTATCGCTGTGACGTCAGCACGTCGCTCCTCCCTACACGATTCGTCACACCTGATGTCATCCTGGGGCACGTGCCCAAGCGCATATATATATATACATTTATGGTCGTGGCCCTATGACCGAGACAGATATGGATCACATAAACACGCGACAAGACTTACAACATAAATACCGTGTTTCCCCGAAAGTAAGACAGTGTCTTACTTTCTTTTTATCCCTAAAAGCCCCACTATGTCTTACTTTCGGGGTATGTCTTATATTGGGAAAAAATTGTCGAATTATGGGGCACATAGCACATTATGGGGCAGATAGCACATCAGGGCACATCATGGGGCACATAGCAGATCAGGGCACATTATGGCACATTATGGGGCACATAGCACATCAGGGCACATTATGGGGGACACAGCACATCTGGGCACATTAGGGGGCACATAGCACATCTGGGCACATTATGGGGCATGGGGCACATTAGGGCATCAGGGCATGGGGCACATTAGGGCATCAGGGCATGGGGCACATTACAGGGCACATCTGGGGATCTTACTTGCGAGCATGCAGAGTAGCGCAGGAAGCGTCTATCTGTCATATGTTTTCTCTCATGTCACGCTGCTCGCTCCCTGGCGGCCCCTCCTCTCTTCTCGTCTATCCCAGATGATGTCTCAAGCCAATGGGGATTGACGAGAAGAGAGGAGGGGCCGCCGGGGAGCGAGCAGCGCTGAGTGACATGAGAGACAACGTATGACAGTAGACGCTTCCTGCGCTACTCTGCATTCATCTCATTCGGCTCTGGCGGCGGCTCTGGTCTCTGCAGGCAAATCCCCCGTGTTTCCCCGATAGTAAGACATACGTCTTACTTTCGGGGTACGGCTTACATTAGCTGTCCCCTCTGACACTCCCGATACGTCTTACTATCGGGGGTGTCTTACTATCGGGGAAACACGGTAGACCTGGAGTGTGCCCTGGTCGTCTGGTCGGTATGCCAAGAAAAGGGGGCATACCCAAGATAAGTAATGGGTGATTATGGAGAAGGATGTGCTGAAAAGTGCCCTGAAAATGGGAAAGGGAGGGAGGGTATCGCGCACTGGAACCGACAAGGAGCATGGGCGAGTGGGCTGCTTAAATACCCCCCCGGGCTCTTCCCATAAATTCAGGCCACCATACTGGTGTGTGTGTATATATATATATATATATATATATGGTCTTCAAAAGGTGTCTGCACTGTTTTGGCAATTGTTTAACTTTGCCAACCAGAAAACGCACTGGAAATGCATAAAAAATGTATCTAAATCCCATATGTGTTTTTAAGGCATTTTTTTTTCAACAGAGCAGTGTGAAAGGACCCTCATTTGTTGGCCTTCAGTGCTGTCTAGCTGTATCCACCTAGGGAGAATACACAAGGGGGTATTACAAATAATTTCTATGTACTGCGCCCTCCACTGGACTCTGAATAGGAATATATGGAGAACACAGACTGGTGACTCTCATGCTGTGTACACACGACCGGACTTTTCGACGGACTGAATTCCGTCGGACTTTCGACGGACTTCAGTCGAATCAGACTTGTCTACACACAATCACACCAAAGTCTGACAGATTTGACCGTGATGACGTACGACAGGACTAGAATAAGGAAGTTCATAACCAGTAGCCAATGGCTGCCCTAGCGTAGGTTTTCGTCCGTCAGACTAGCATACAGACAAACGGATTTTTCGACCGGACACGAGTCAGTCGGAAATGATTTTAAATCTAAAGTCTGTCTGATGTTTTTGACAGCAAAGGTCAGATGAAGCCCACACACGGTCGAATTGTCCGACGGATTCGTTCCGTCGGACCTTTGCTGTCGAAAAGTCAGACCGTGTGTACACGTCATTAGAAGTGAAGGCTGGTGGGAGGACTCAACCCCCCACTGGTGTCCCAGAACACACATAAAGACCCAGCCAGGGATCAAACCTAAAATTCAGGAATCCACTCTCGGTAGAGTTTCTCTTTCCCCAGCCCCTTTGTAGCGGTCAGTGAGGATTCAGCTAATAGCCATGTTCTACACAGTGTTTTGGCATCTGTAAATCCTTGTGAGAAGAGCAGCACATTTTACACCGGGGCCCACAGATAGGGATTCATGTTGTGACACTTCACATTCAGCGACGTGCCAGTTGTCCTCCTCAGCACAGGAAGTAATTACTTTGCTCTCACCCTTTTCTAGCAGCATTTGATCCAGCGCAACAATTGTTCCTGCAAATATGCTGCTATCCTGTTACATAATGAAAGCCATATAAAAGATTAAAACGTGGATTAGGACATTCATATAAAAAAAAATCTGTCCGGGGCATGTTGGAGATTTATGACATCAGGCAAAGTGACCTCTGACCTCCCATTCTATGATGACAAAACTCCCTTGATGCCTCTGACAGATTGTATTATATCCTTCCAAAATGGTTCCTTAATCCGGCATTCTACCCCATATTGAGCGTTCTACAATACCTAGATCCTCAGCAGCATTAACTATGTCATCCTAATAAAGTGATGAATTAGTGAGTGTGATCAAGACACAGATTTGTTAATTTGGCACCGTCGTCCCATTAAGAAAGAACAAAGAAAAAAAAAAACATATTGGCAATATGGGACTTTGTATGTGCTTATTACGATGAAATTAATGTATCTCAACAAAAATATGATAAAATAGAATATTTTATTACAAAACAAGAGAACAGACAGAAAAAAACAATCACATAGACATAAACACGGGTCTTTTCCTCTATGCAATATCTCCACATATATAAAATTTTTCCACACGTAAATTCTACACGTGTAACAGTCCAGGGCTTTACTACGCATGCACCAATGAGGCGTTGCCGCAAGAGGAAATCCGTGCCAACTGAACATGCGCCAAAGATGCCTCAGTGCGCCAACCCCGCACCTGCGCAGAAGACCTGATAGAAAAAGGGAGGAAAATGCCCAGGAGCCGCACAGGAAGTGACCTCAACCTAATGGAAAAGGGCAGAAAAATGCCCAGGAGCTGCACAGGAAGTGACCTCAACCTGATGGAAAAATGGAGGAAAATGCCCAGGAGCCGCTCAGGAAGTGACCTCAACCTAATGGAAAAAGGTGGCAAAATGCCCAGGAGCCGCACAGGAAGTGACCTCAATCTGATGGAAAAAGGCGAGAAAATGCCCAGGAGCCGCACAGGAAGTGACCTCAGCCTGATGGAAAAAGGCAGAAAAATGCCCAGGAGCCGCACACGAAGTGACCTAAACCTGATGGAAAAAGGTAGGGAAAATGCCCAGGAGCCACACAGGAAGTGACCTCAACCTTATGGAAAAAGGCAGGAAAATGCCCAGGAGCCACACAGGAAGTGACCTCAACCTGATGGAAAAAGGCAGGAAAATGCCCAGGAGCCGCACAGGAAGTGACCTCAATCTGATGGAAAAGGGTGGAAAAATTCCCAGGAGGCACACAGGAAGTGACCTCAAACTTCCCTATATAAGCCAAGCCCAGACACTGCCAAATTGCTGGATTATCTTCAGTCCCCCCTTGTTCCTGTGCTAGTTTGGGATCTGTTTGAACTTGTGACCTTGAAACCTATTTGACTACTCTTGATTGCTTCTTGCCATTGACCTCGGATTTGTACCTTGACCATTCTACTTCTTTGCCCCTTTTGTACTCAGCTGCCAGATTGGAACCGACCCCGGCTTGGATCTCGACCATTCTTCTTCTGATTAACCCTTTTATACTTCGTTGCCAAACTGGACTTGACCTCGGCTCAGATCTCGGACTAAGGCTTGCGCGGTGCTCTGCACCCCTGGCACCCGTGCCACTCGGTGTCCACCAAGTCTCTGTCTCCATCTGCAGAGTCAGGGACCCGAGGTGCAAGGGAGGCCTCCCCACTACTTCGGTCTCATCTCAGGTACGTGGCCTGCATGACAACATGTTTCGCCTTGCGGCTTCCTCAGGGACATGCGTGGACATTTTTCTCTAATGAATAAATATATATATTAGTTATACAAATCTCAGATTTGAAAAAAGTGCATAAAATACAATGAAGCAAATCCATATATACATATATGGGTGCATCCAAATGGGTGGCAGAAAATTGTCAACCAGCAGGCTCTGGCTGCAATGCTTAGGAGATTCAGAAACCAATCTATACTAGATGATATCAGAGAGAGTCATTGGGCACCAAGGCCCTCCCGGGGAGAGACACTGACCAAAGCAAATTGCCCATATGTCATCCTAATAAACTGCCCCGCTCTTGTTTGCACAGTACTATCGCTATTCCGATTTGAATGTTGCCAGTTTGCCAACAAGCCTCTGTACTGTAAATCTGTCACTGATACAAATTTTACAATTACAACTGTACAGCTATTATGAGCTTGGGGGTATATCCACAATTAACCACTTGACTTGACCGATTCACACCACATGCAGTCCAGTGTGTTTTTTTTTTCTGCATCAAAAATGCATGGAAAGTATGCATGGTTTAGGAGATATTTACCATATACGCTTGCTCCAACGTCATCGGCACATGCACTGTGAAGAAACGACTCAATCGTGCCTAAAAGGCCTGTGCCTTGACCGCACGCATGCGCGGGAGCGACGTCGTCACGGTTCTGGCCAATCACAGCGCCGGAGCCGCAAACCTGGAAATAACTCCGGGAGACATGTTTTTTTGGGGGGGGGGGGGGGGGTTTACAACCACTTTAAGACCCGTACACACGGGCATTTGCCGGTACAAAAGAATGCCGGCCGACATTCGGCCCGTGTTTATGTCGGTCTGGCCGGCTTCTGACGACTCCTGATCAGTGCTCTCAGCCAATGGCGTGTTCTGGCAAGGGGCCTTCCTCTTTCAGAACACAACAGCTCAGCGGGGGAGGTCGCTGGACTAACCTCACATGGTTAGTACAGCGGCTGCCGTCCGGAGCAGTCCGTTTTTTTAAATTTTTTCCAAAACTGTAGTGTGTACAGGGCTTAAAAAATTACCTCTGAGTCATTCCTACTGATGGCGATTGATGGTCATCTTCTCTAGTTCTGAAAGATCCTGCTGGTTTGTAGACTTAACTGACTAGCTTCTAAATTCAACATTGTCCTGTCCACATAAATGACTTACTTTGTCCATAAATAAACTGTGCGCTAACCACAGGAAGGTAATCAGGTGCAGAATTCCCTTGTACACATGTATGTCATAATCAATCATTTCTGAAGCTATTGCATCTTCCACTAATAAGGCTACATTCACAAATCGTCAGGCTGACTGTAGCCCAGTACTGCTGCTGCTGAATGAATTGTTCCTAAAGCTACCAGTACCAGGAAAGCTTCATTTATGCTTCCTTTAAAATGTGCTATCTGACCCATGCTTCGGAGATTATACCCCATGCCGCTTTCTTGGTGCTTCACCACATCTTCAAATACTGCATAGATGTCTATCACAACACCCCCTAACCACACCTGTAGAGTGGCTCTTCCGAGTTAGCTTTGCTTTGTATTTCATGTATCGGAAAAAAATAGAAATCCAACACATGCAATGCACCACTGTGGCTGCAAAGACTGATTTTTTTCTGGCTATCTGTGTCTCCACTGGGACCACTGTCAGAAGAACAGAAAGTTGGGGAGAATCCAACAGTTGGAGCTCTCATCAGAACCAGATTAAAGGGGAAATCTTCCAATCCAATCTTCCATCTGTTTGGGGGGGTTGCTGTATGCAGCCCTCGGGCCACACAAGAAGCACCAAAGGTCTGCATACAGCCCTCAAGCCACACAAGAAGTACCAAAGGTCTGCATGCAGCCTTCAGGCCATACAATGAGCACCAAAGGTCTGTATGTAGCCCTCAGGCCACACAAGAAGCACCAAAAGTCTGTGTGCAGCCATCAGGCCATACAATGAGCACCAAAGGTCTGTATGCAGCCCTAGGGCCACTCATGAAGCTCCAAAGGTCTGCATGCAGCCTTCAGGCCATACAATGAGCACCAAAGGTCTGTATGTACCCCTCAGGCCACACTAGAAGCACCAAAGGTCTGTATGCAGCCTTTAGGCCATACAATTAGCAACAAAGATCTGTATGCAGCCCTCGAGCCACACAAGAAGCACCAAAGGTCTTTATGCCGTCCTCGGACCACACAAGAAGCACCAAAGGTCTGTATGCAGCCTTCAGACCACACAAGAAGCACCAAAGGTCTTTATGCCTTCCTCGGACCACACAAGGACCACCAAAGGTCTGTATGCAGCCCTCAGGCCACACAAGAAGCACCAAAGATCTGTATGTAGCCCTAGGGCCACACAAGAAGCACCAAAGGTCTCTATGCCTTCCTCAGACCACACAAGGAGCACCAAAGGTCTGTATGTAGCCCTCAGGCCACACAAGAAGCACCAAAGGTCTGTATGTAGTCCTCAGGCTACACAAGAAGCACCAAAGATTTGTATGCAGCCTTCAGGCCATACAAGAAGCACCGAAGGTCTGTGTACAGCCCTAGGGCCACACAAGAAGCACCAAAGATCTGTATGTAGCCTTCAGGCCACACGATTAGCACCAAAGATCTGTATGTAGCCTTCAGGCCACACGATTAGCACCAACGGTCTGTATGTAACCTTCAGGCCACATGATTAGCAACAAAGATTTGTATACAGCCCTCGAGTCACGCAAGAAGCACCAAAGGTCTGTATGAAGCCATCAGGCCATCCATTTAGTATCAAAGGTCTGTATGCAGTCCTTGAGCCACAGGTTGGATGCCACGGATGTACAGTAGGTCGATTTTTCCATTGACCAGAGTCCATTTTCCATTTCCAATTTCAACCTTTCAGCTACTGCAGAGAGCGGTCCGGATACAATGTCGTGCAATGACCATACATTAGGAATGATATATATCTACAATCACTTTATGTGACTTGTGCATTCCAAGTGATCATCAATAAGATAGTGGCTGATTGGCTCCCTGCCCTCTGCTTTATACAAGGAGGATAGACAGCCGGGTTATATTGTGCATGGCCCCTGCTATCAAAACTGCTGAGCCTCAACATATGGGCAGCTATATGGCAGAGAATATAGTTTATAGCTTTTGCTCGGAGGTTTACAAGCAATCTTCTTGAAGTTTTAACGGTTGCTTTGGTAATTAATCCAGTCCTGAGAGTCATTGCTTTTGGAGGAACTCAGTCCCCTTAGCCTGTGCTTTCTTTTATTATAAAAACCTTTAATCTTCCTTACAAGGTTACCTCGATCTACCATAAATAACCTCATTATGGCCACACAAAGAAAATGTAAGCTTTCTCATGTAAGTTTTTCTGTCTTTCAAATAGCAGTTTTATGGGCCGTTCAGGACTTCACAACTGGACAATGTGAAGCGGCACATCATTTTTCCTTAAAAGTTGGAGAAAGATATATATCTTGAGGTTCATTTTTAACTTCTACAACTCTGGCTACTGCAAAGGAAGCTAACTTATTTCAGACTTGGGAAAAAAAAATCTTTTTTTTCCCCACTTATACTTAAATTTTTTTTATTTTTTTATTTACTACTGAATTAGCAAACACATTAGTTTGTGAGGTGCTTGTAGGGTGGGGAGAACAGTTGCAGCGTTCAATGCACGGTACAGTGTGTTTATAAGATTGACTGTCATAACATCTGTTCCTTTAGCAGTGCATTTATCTTTCCTTGTGTTTGGAGAAACCCTGATGACTTGCTATATAACTCTTTTCTCAGCTGCACTAAATCCATTTGCATATCTGTTGAAGCCTAGCAGGGTAGCGGTGCTTTGTTTGACAGAGCAAATAGTAAGTGTCACTTGATTTGACATGCAAAAAATAGTTGGAAGATTAGTCCTCACATAATACAAGATGTATTTTTTCTTTTTTTTTTTTTTTTTTCTCTTGCGCTGCTCATCTGACTTGTTAATAACAAGGGTTTTGTCATTTCGGAGATTGCACCGGAGCGTGTAAGAGTTCTAAAGGTACTAATACAAAATAAATAAAAATCTGGGGATAAGATCTCTGGACAGTGCTATTCATAACCAGGTCACGTTCCCGGGCTATTTTACTGCAAATCGAGTCAGCGGCAACAGTAGTTAAGGATGTAGGATTAGAGAAAACTTAAAGGGAGTCTATAGACCCTAAAACAGTTGTTATATAAATATGGATGAGATCAGCTTCACGTAAATGATCTCATCAATCTGCCTTGTTTAAACCCATGATTCCGTGTATACGTTTTATAAAACAATATGTGCCCGGGGGCAGCAGGGGCGTTGCTAGGTCTACAAAAGATCTGGGGCTAGAGCAGCAAAGTAAAGAGTCATACGCTTGGGCAGGCATACACAAATATATAATATACATGTGTGTGTGTATATATATATATATATATATATATATATATATATATATATATATATATCTCATTAATTATCTGAGTTCGATTTCCCCCTTACATCAGGGAACCCAGAGAGCCCCCGTTACATCAGACTTCCCAGAGAGCCCCTTCCTTACATCAGGGACCCCACAGAGCACCTTCCTTACATCAGGGTCCCCAGAGAGCCTCCCCATACATCAGGGTCTACAGAGAGCCCCTTCCTTACATCAGGGTCCCCAGAGAGCCCCTTCCTTACATCAAGGACCCAAGAGAGCCCCTTCCTTACATCAGGGTCCCCAGAGAGCCTCCCCATACATCAGGGTCTACAGAGAGCCTCCCCCTTACATCAGGGTCCCCAGAGACCCTCCCCCTTACATCAGGGTCCCCAGAGACCCTCCCCCTTACATCAGGGTCCCCAGAGAGCCTTCCTCTTACATCAGGGTCCCCAGAATGCCTCCCCCTTACATCAGGGTCCCCAGAGAGCCTTCCCCTTACATCAGGGTCCCCAGGGAGCCTCCCTTACATCAGGGTCCCCAGAGAGCCTCCCTTACATCAGGGTCCCCAGAGAGCCTCTCTTACATCAGGGTGAGAGAGAGGGGGGAGTGGATGAAAAGGGGTGAAAGAGAGAGAGGCTGTGACTGAGAGGGGATGAGAGAGAGGGGGTGGATGAGAGACACCCTAGCCCTGCCTACAGTTCCTACTGTCCCAGCCCCTGTCTGTGTGAATAGGCGTGTGTGATCCACCTACCTCCCGCCGGTCCTCAGTCAGCCTGTTTTCTTCCTGTTCCAGTCACAGCGAGCTGGGAGAGGAGGTTGGAGTGCAGGCTCTGGGAGGTGCCGGGGATGCTGCTCAGGGTGGCGGTGAGGCCTCGTCTTCTATCTCTCACTCCACCGGACCAGCATTGGGACGCTTCAGTCCAGGAGTCCCAGGACTAAGACTCTTTAGGCCCCACAAGCGCTGGTGCGGAGGAGGAAGAAGTGGAATCCTCCTCCACGTCAAATGCTGGGCTGGAAGGGAGTTGCGACTGTGACGTCACTGGTTGCTAGACGCTAGGCAGCTCTAGCAAGCAGTGCCCAAGAGTAGAGTCAGGTGGGGGCGCAGCCAGAGCCAACGCTACCACGTCTCAGTCCGCCCCTGTCCCCTGCATTCTGGACTGGGACATACTGCACTCACTTAAGAGTTGGGGTTATGGGCCCCAGACTCAGGGCTATAGCCCCAATAGCCACCCCCTAGTGACGCCACTGGGCAGTTATATTTTCACAGTACAAATCAGGGTTGACACTTTTTCTTTAAGCCAAACCCAAACACTTTGAGCGGTGCTGTACTATACCAGTGGTCTCTAAACTAAGGCCCGTGTGCCGAGTGCCCTCGGGCACTATTCCTCCCACTGACACCAACAGTGGGGAACCATTCCTCTTACTGGCACCAACAATGGGGAACCATTCCTCTCACTGATACCAGCGATGGGGCACTATTCCTCCTTCTGACTACAGGCACAATGTCATTTTTTTAACTCCCACTGACGAGGGGGCATTTTCTACGCTAGATAATCAGGCCCCCTAAAATCAGAAAAACAGTAAACCGGCCCTTTGTTTAGAAAGTTTGGAGACCCCTGCATTATACAGTGCATCCAGAAAGTATTCACAGCGCATCACTTTTGCCACATTTTGTTATGTTACAGCCTTATTCCAAAATGGATTAAATTCATTATTTTCCTCAAACAATACCCCTTAATGACCACGTGAAGAAGTTTTTTTGAAATCTTTTCAAATTTATAAAAAAAAAAATGAAAAAAATCCCATATACATAAGTATACACAGCCTTTGCCATGACACTCAAAACTGAGGTGCATCCTGTTTCCACTGATCATCCTTGACATGTTTCTACAACTTGATTGGAGTCCACCTGTGGTAAATTCAGGTGATTGGACATGATTTGGAAAGGCACACACCCGTCTATAGAAGGTCCAACAGTTATCAGTGCATGTCAGAGCACAAACCAAGCCATGAAGTCCAAGGAATTGTCTGTACATCTCCGAGACAGGATTGTATGGAGGCACAGATCTGGGGAAGGTTATAGACCAAATTCTGCAGCATTGAAAGTCCTAACGAGCACAGTGGCCTCCATCATTCGTAAATAGAAGAATTTTGGAACCACCAGGACTCTTCCTAGAGCGGGCCGCTCAGACAAACTGAGTGATCAGGGTTGAGAAGGGCCTTAGTCAGGGAGGTGACCTAGAACCCGATGGTCACTCTGACAGAGCTCCAGCATTTCTCCTTGGAGAGATCTCTGCAGCACTCCACCAATCAGGCCTGTATGGTAGAGTGGCCAGACGGAAGACCTGAACCTATTAGCTCTCCCCCACCTTGTGTCTTTATGCCCCATGTTGGCATGGTGTCCACAGTAGCATTAGCAGTGGCAAAGCAAAATAGGACTGGCCATAAGAGGGATTACTTTATCGCAGTTGGCCAGCTTGAGCATGTTTTGCTGGAGAGGGTGTATAGTGTGCAGAGGGTCCATACAGAATGTGTAGTGTTAATATGGGATCACACTCCTTTAGCACCTATATAGTTTATATAGTATATCGTTTAACCACTTTCAGACCGGACCAATTTGCAGCCAAAGGACCAGGCCCCTTTTTGCGATTCGGCACTGCGTCGCTTTAACTGACAATTGCGCGGTCGTGCGACGTGGCTCCAAAACAAAATTTACGTCTTTTTTTCCCCACAAATAGAGCTTTCTTTTGGTGGTATTTGATCGCCCCTGCGGTTTTTATTTTTTGCGCTATAAACAAAAAAGAGCGACAATTTTGAAAAAAATGCAATATTTTTTTACTTTTTGCTATAATAAAATATCCCCTAAAAATATATAAAAAAAACATTTTTTTTCCTCAGTTTAGGCCGATAAGTATTCTTCTACATATTTTTGGTAAAAAAAAAAAACGCAATAAGCGATCATTGATTGGTTTGCGCAGAAGTTATAGCGTTTACAAGATAGGGGATAGTTTTATAGCATTTTTATTAATAATTTTTTTTTATTAGTAATGGCGGCGATCAACGATTTTTTTTGTGACTTCGACATTATGGCGGACACATCGGACATTTTTGACACATTTTTGGGACCATTGTCATTTATACAGCAATCAATGCTGTTTAAATGCATTGATTCCTGTATAAATGACACTGGCAGTGAAGGGGTTAACCACAAGGGGACAGTGTAGGGGTTAAGTATGCCTAGGGGTGTGTTTCTTACTGTGGGGGGGCGTGGCTGTCAGCTAGTGAATGCTGACCTCTGCTCCAATCACAGGGAGCAGAGATCGGCGTCACTAGTTGCTAGGCAGAACGGGGAGATGCTGTCTATTTCCGCATCTCCACGTTCTGCCTTCCCGTGAGACGATCGCGGGTGTCCCCGCAGCGATCGAGTCTGCGGGACCCTCCAGCGGCTTCACGGGGGTCCCGACCGGCGCAGGAGCGCGCCGCTCCCGGCGCGCTCCCGATGGCACGGACGGCTTAAAGGAGGGACTTATATATACGCCCTCCTGCCTGTCCGTGCCATTCTGCCAACGTATATCGTCGTGCGCCGGTCGGGAACCGGTTAAATACATGTACAAACTATTGGGATTTGAGCACAGGTATATGAAGGGAGAAAAATCCAGTTTTTCCAGCTTTTCTAAAAAAAAAAAAATAAGTTGAAAAAATAAAATAAAAAATAAAATAATAAAAATAAAAAACTGACACCAATCTCTGCCCTACTGACGCCGTCACTACATATACACACACACACACATGCATATTATGTGCCGTCAGATTCCCCATTTAGACCCTTGATATTTCACCAATGCACCGTGACGGGGCTCCAGGGCTCCTAAAAAAAAAGTTGTAAAAAAATAATAAAAAATGTAAAAATAAATTATCTGTGTATTATATGCAAAACAAGTAATTAATTAAGTGTTTATGTGAAAAAAAATAAAAAAAAATAATAAAATGAAAAACTACTGTCACCAATCTCTACTGACACCGCCCACTGCTCTACTGACACCGTCAGCACATATACACACACACAAAGCCCCCTGACAGCACTCCAGGGCTCCTAAAAAAATAAATAAATAAAAGTTAAAAAGTTGTAACAAAATAATAAAAAATAAACTAATAAAAATAAAAAAACTACTGACACCAATCTCTGCTCTACTGACGCGGTCAGTACATACGGTATATACACACAAATATATGTGTTTTATCTTTGGGGTGCACACCTATGGTCACATGTACAAATGACTTCACAAATACAAAAATGATTTGAACAATCCTGTATTACATCAGCACATAGAAAAATAAAAAAAATAAAAAAAAACGTGGAAAGAATTGTTCGGCATGAAGAACTGAATTCCTCCCAGGGACACATTTTGGAAATCTGAACCATTTCTGGAAACAGAAGACATTCGGTAATTATGGCATTTTGTGTGTATTCCTGCTTTGAACTCTCTCTATATATATTTAGATGTATGGAAATTAGCGGGGGGTCACCGTGTATTCCCAGTGACACGAACAATACAGCAGGATGGAAGATTAAAAGACACAAAGTGGCCTTTCTCCTCGTACTGTGCGGATGAATGTGAAGGCCGGCTCTCGGGAAGTGATAAATACGGGTCATAAATACAAGATCCATAACTGCAAAGGATGTGAATGAGCGTCTTATGGATTAAGTAAAGATGAAATCTGCTAGACATGAAGGCATATTGAGGATTATACAGTGTAAAGTGATCAAACGCAGCGGCCTGCATGAATTCTCTGGGAACGGACTTGTTCATGAAAAGAGATCACAGGCTATTACTCAGATCAGGGCCAGTTTCTATACTGAGATGTCCTTATGGTACATTCACAAGAGCCTCTGTAATTCACTTAGCTGCAATAATGAATCACCATTTAAACTTTATTATTGGGTAATCACCCATGTGTAGTCATGACATCAGGTAGAATGGAATGTGAGAGCTGAAAAGAGGGGACATTATTAGAATCTGCTGAGACCCAGGCAGGCTGGACGGAGGCCTGATAAACCATGACTACACATCCACATTGTCATATTTATGTCTCTCACTACCAAAAATATTTTACTGAGCGCAATAACGTCTACAACAGGGGTGTCCAAACTTTTTTTTTTTTTCAAAGAGGGCCAGATTTGATGAAGTGAACCTGAGTGAGGGCCGACCATTTCGCCTGACATTCTTTGAACCATTAAAATGAAATGCAAATGAACTAATACACTGCCCCAACAAGAATTATCATGCCTTTGTGGCTGCGTGTGTTGAAGAGTCTAATGCCCCGTACACACAGTCGGACTTTCCGACGGAAAATGTCCTATCGGATAATGTTGTCGGAAATTCCGACCGCGTGTAGGCTCCATCGGACTTTTTCCGTCGGATTTTCCGACGGACAAAGTTTTATCTCCTGCTCTCAAATTTTCCGACAACAAAGTCCTATCGGACTTTTTCCGATCGAGTGTAGAGAATTCCGACGGACAAAGTGCCACGCATGCTCAGATCACATTACAAGACCAAAGCTATTGGCTACTAGCCTCTACGTAGTCCCGTCGTACGCAACGAACGTCACCACGTTCAGAATGATCGGATTTTCTGACAACTTTGTCCGACCGTGTGTATGCAACACCAGTGTCGGACAAATTCTGTCGGAAAAAATCTGACGGATTTTGTGGTCGGAATTTCCGACCGTGTGTACGGGGCATAAGGATGAGCTTGGAGCATGTTATTTAGATATTCTGTATTTATCGGCGTATAACACGCACCTTTACTTTAAGAGGGAAGTTTCAGGAAAATTTAAATAAGGAACTGTGAAGCAAAATAAGAGTCAATGCAGCCTAATCAGTGCCCATCTGCAGCCTCACCATTGGCATGAATGCAGCCTCACCATTGCCATGAATGCAGCCTCACTTTTCCCATGAATGCAGCCTCACCATTGGCATGAATGCAGCCTCACTTTTCCCATGAATGCAGCCTCACTTTTCCCATGAATGCAGCCTCACTTTTCCCATGAATTCAGCCTCACAATTCCCATGAATGCAGTCTCATCATTGCCATAAATGCAGCCTCACCATTCCCATGAATGCAGCCTCACCATTGCCATGAATGCGGCCTCACCATTGCCATGAATGCAGTCTCACCATTCCCATGAATGCAGTCTCACCATTCCCATGAATGTAGCCTCACAATTGCCATGAATGCAGTCTCACCATTGCCATGAATGCAGCCTCACCACTGCCATGAATGCAGTCTCACCATTGCCATAAATGTAGCCTCACCATTGCCATAAATGCAGCCTCACCATTGCCATGAATGCAGTCTCACCATTCCCATGAATGTTATTCATTTATTATCATTCAATTATTGCATTTGAGCAGAAAAACGCTCAAAAAAACACAAAATGCACTAAAACACTTTCAACGCTTTTATATGGAACAAAAAAACGCACCAATCTAGCCGATTCGAGCTACAAAAAAAGCTCCAGAACTTTTTTGAGTTTCAGGAGTTCTGCTTCAGGCGCCTTGGAGTGGAGATGTGAACCATCTCCATAGAGAATAATTTATTTTTTCTCCTCCAGCGTTTAGGAGCTTTGTGCTACAAACCGCTGAGGTGTGAATGGCCTCCTTGACCGCCCACCTTAAAATAATACGGCAGCCGGAGAAAGATGTACAACTTGCAGTGGCAAGTTTTGAATTTTTCAGAAAAGAACATTTTAGTTAAGTACAGGCAATACCTGTTGATCCTGCCAGACATGCAGTGTCCATAATACTTCCTGTGAGCTGAACTGAACTTTCATTGTTATCCCTCCTAATTCAATGACACACATGGGTAGACTCCGCCCATTCGTATGCTGCCTTGGAGTTAATCAGGAAAGGAAAATTAAGGTAAATATTTGATAATTTCCATATTTTTTGGCTGAATCCATAGCAGCATACGTATGGGTGGAATCTACTGATTTGTATGCTGCCATGGATTTAATAGAAGGGAAAATTAAGGTAAGTATTTGATAACAATTTCCATCTTCCTGATTAACTCCATGACAGAATACAAATAGGCAGAGTTTTCCCATTCGTATGCTGCCATGGAGTTAATCAGGAAAGGGAAATTAAGGTAAGCATTTGATAACAATGTCCACATTCCTGATTAACTCCATAGCAGCAAACAAATAGGCGGAGTCTACCCATTCGTATGGTGCCATGGAGTCAATAAGGAAAGGAAAATTAAGGTATTTGATAACAATTTCCATCCTCCTGGCTAAATCCATACCAACATACATATGGGTAGAATCTACCTCTTTGTATGCTGCCATGGAGTTAATAAGGAAAGGAAAATTAAGGTAAGCATTTGATAACAATTTTCATCTTCCTGCCTAAATCCATTGCAGCATAAATATGGGGTAGACTCCACTCATTTATATGCTGACATAGAGTTTATAAGGAAAGGAAAATGAAGTTAAGTATTTGATAACAATTTCCATTTTCCTGATTAACTCCATGGCAGAATACAAATAGGCAGAGTCTTCCCATTCGTATGCTGCCATGGAGTTATTCAGGAAAGGAAAATTAAGGTAAGTATTTGATAACAACTTTCCTAATTTTGTATAAGAATTATATATATATATATATATATATATATATATATATATATATATATATATATATCCCTTTACTCTTTACCATCCCGTTTCCACTGGTGGTCTTTCAGCAAGTAGTTGGAAAATACCACTTCCAACTCAATCCAATACATCATGCATTGTTTTTAATCTTTGTATAATTATGCAACTTCAATTTGTCTTTTTTATATGTTAAAATAAAATCTCTTATATATAGAATTTCCTTATAAATTATTATTGCCTTAAAAATCCCAAACTAGAGGTTTTTCACAAATTCTTCATAAGCTATCTTGTGGAAATCTAAAATGTTTCCACTTTCATATAATGGAGATGAAGACCTCTTTGTAGTCTAAATCAGGAATACAACTTAGGTGACAACTGTATTTTATAAACTTCTCCCAAAGAGGCCAGTCTTCATTTTAGAGGAAGTCGTTATAAACCTGACAATCATTATTAGGAAGTTCATGACCATCATCTCTTGACCCATTCACGGTAATAAATGGCAGAGGAGTAATAAGGGGTTGAGGTTCCAGTAGCATGAACTATGAGGCTACTTAACAAAAATCCCGGGGGGTCATTCGATTTGGAGGATCATCCTTTATTTCAAAGAGGTCAGTGTCGACTAAGTATTTCCCGCACATAAAAATATAGAAGGTATACAGGTGGCCATCCTTTCAAGATGCTTGAACTAGGAATACCTTTCATTATGAACTTCTCAACTGGAATTCATTTCAGTCCATTAAGCTCCCCAACCAGTCACCCATTTATTTTAATTTTTTTATAGTGTATTTATTAAATTAGTTTTTGTTCATCTACATACAGCTAAAATGTACAAAAATATATGACCACCAACTGGCCAAACCCAACAGGAAAAATAAATAAAACAATAAATGTGTACCATGTATCATGTCTCCTTTTACTGTCTCGCTGTGTTTAATGCTGAAAATCACACTGCTGATAAGATGATGATTAGTGCGACTAACGCGTTTGACATGTAACCTCATATCTGTGCTCGTTTTCCTTGTTGAATTGGGAATTACCACATTTAGCTTTTATGATATGTAAATGTATATATGGGATATATTTATATGCTTTTCCATGTTATTATACAAAGTGTCGGACTTTTAAGGCACCAAGACAATAATTGGTATTTTATTAAATACATTTACATGCAAAAGCCTTTTCACCTAAAACGCATAACAATCAATACATTCTCATTAATGCAAAGAGCGGAAATAATTGTAAATGTAGAATCCTCATTGTCATTTGGCCATGTGTTTTTTTGGGGGGGGGGGGGTGTGCTGTGACTACACTTCCCCTCCCCCTTTTCTCTCCTCTAGTATAGCATGTCTTGTCTCAACTGTCACCTAGCCTGTGCACACTTAGCAAGTTACCAAACAACTGTGTGGCCTGACATCAAAATTGAGCTAATTCAACAAGGCAGAAATTACGTGAGGATGTGATACTCCATGTGAGAAAAGTTAAAGGATGTTTGCAAATGACCAAAAAAACCTAATGCTAGCTGAATTTTTCCCAATTCCTGCTGAGTCGACTAAAATTCCAAGCAGTGTAGACCCTGTCCACACCTCCAGGCTCAACAACAATTTTTTTTTGAAAGGAGTCAGGTTAAAAATAGTCACCCAAACAGTTGCTGCATCCTGTCATATGCAGTAATTGTTTGGGTGTTCAAACAAGACACAGATATCGTGGTGGCTTGAATACAATGGCCGACATGGAAGATTTCCCCATCCACGTTGTTTAGGATGGATGGAAGAATTTAGTGATTTTCTCCCATTCAGCCCATGTGTATTGCTTGTAGGGTAGGCCATAGCTTCCAACTGTCCCTGATTTCGAGGGACTGTCCCTGATTTGGAGCAATGTCCCTCTGTCCCTCATTCCTCCTCATTTGTCCCTCATTCTGGTCTGATCTATATAGTTGTATATAAAATGCGATATTTATCGTTCAAAAAGTGTTTTCCAGTGCTAAACCTTTTATCCAATTTCTAAGTTACTGCATTTGTAAATTTTAACAGTCAATGTAAAGGAATAGTAGTGGTAAAAAAAATACCCTTGTGGATTTAATTAACCATTTTTTTGGTTAATTCTCCTTTAACCTCCCTGGCGGTAGGATTCTGTCCGGAATTTAGTGCTGAAAGCGGTACAATTATTTTGCATGGAAATTTGGCGTTTTTATATTGTAGGCATGCAATTCTTATGAATAACTCACTTAAATCTGTCCGAACCAGAGTCTAGTAGACATCCCGGGTATGATAAAGTTTGAAACACAAAATCATAAATTATAATATAATAAAAATATATATAAAAATGATTCAATAATGTAATCAAATCAAAAACACTGAAATTTGCTCAGTTGCAGAATAGTCGCTGTAATTAAATTTATTGTTTGATGATAAATTGTGATACAAATTTTTTATCGGTGTTTTCTAGCTGGTCTAAAACCACTTTTGACATAAAGGGACACTTTTTGGTTGCTATGGACAATCTCCAGTTTCCAGGCAGAAAAAAATCTTTTTATTATATAAAATGACATGCAGGGCACTGGGCAGACCACTAGGGACAAAGGGGATGTGTATTTTTTGTATACAGTACTGTAATCTGTAAGATTACAGTACTGTATGTGTGTTGTGTTTTTTTAAACTTTTTTGAATTTGGCACCGATCTCCGCTCCCGTGCGTCGGAACGTCGCAGGGAACGGAGATCAGCGGCACTCGGGCACTGTGTGAATCGAGCGAGCGGACGGCTCGCTCACACAGCGGGGAGACATTGCAGGATCCAGGGGAAAAGGTAAGTAACTTCCCCCTGTATCCTGCAACGCAAGCCCGAGTCTGGCTCGGGGTTACCGCTCCTGGTAGAAAAAACTTAACCCGAGCCAGACTCGGGATTACCGACAGGGAGGTTAAGGGGGTGTGGCAGTGGGGCGTGTCCTATGCCTACATACGTTTTCTAGTAGGTGTCCCTCATTCCCATCTCAAAATGTTGGGAGGTATGGGGTAGGCAGGTGACACTTTCTCCATGTTCACCTCCTCCTTGGGCACCAAGCGTGGGTCACATAGGTGATCTACCCCAGGGTTGGTTTTTCTGCTATGCTGGGCACCTTGCACATGGGGTACCTGTGTAGACTTCAGCAATAAACTGTCCTCCAGTTAACGCTCTTCATGTTGATATACACCACTACGGTCACTTGTTGCATTTAGGAGGGACACGCAGAGCCGAAACCCTCTCCATCTGTGAAGTGTATCTTCACTACCTCACTACCAGTAACAGAATGGGGTCCCACCGAGCACCTAGTGCGGTCTCCATATGTGCCCTGCCATAACTCTTCTTCTTCTGTACCTGGGCACAGGCTGAGGACCTCTGCGACACTGATTTGCTCCCATTACTTTGCGCGATGGACTGTTCACGGAGAGAGTGCCGACAACAACTCCCTCGCTGCAAGGGGCTGTCCCACCTGTCACAGGCACACGCTTCACTACAGGCTGCTTGGTAAACCTCTGTTACCCTTAGTAACCACTTGCTTTATTTTGCACCACGTTCCTCCTGCAGTGCCGTCTTCATAAACCATTGTGCTTTACTGACCCACGCTGTAGACTCTGTGTGGTGCTGGTTACTTGCATACACTCCTTTAAATTCAGACTAGGCAAGGACAAAGTTTCAAAAGCCTTACTGGAAAATCTTATGCCGCGTACACACGATCAGACTTTCCAAAAACAATTGTTGCATGTGAGCTTGTTGTCGGAAAGTCCGACCGTGTGTATGCTCCATAGAACATTTGCTGTCGGACTTTCCGCCAACAAATGTTTGAGAACTGGTTCTCAAATTTTCCGACAACAAAACTGCACACAAGTCCGATGCACAAAAGTCCACGCATGCTCGGAATCAAGCAGAAGAGCGGCACTGGCTATTGAACTTAATTTTACTCGGCTCGTCGTACGCGTTGTACATCACTGCGTTATTGACGTTCTGAATTTCCGACAACATTTGTGTGACCGTGTGTATGTAAGACAAGTTTGAGCCAACATCCTTCATAAAAAAAATTCACGGTTTTGTTGTCGGAAAGTCCGTGTGCAGTCTTTTCCTAACACCACTAATCCCTAACGCTTGTGGCTGCCCCAGCGTACCTGCACAGGCAAGAGTCCATCTATGGCAGAGTACATTGTGGCGGTATCCAGGGCTGGTATCTTCAGGGGGGACTACAGGTCCCAGGAACCCCCCTACATGATGGATGTGACAGCAGGCAGGCTTGCTCTCCGAGGTGGAACTGCTCCCCCTTCTCGCTTTTCTGGAAGCAGCTGGAGCTAAACATGGAGGGGAAATCTTCCAATGGGGAACTAATTCTGGTGACACCCCCAAGATTCCCTCCCTTTTGCATGGATTTCCTCTCACTTCCTGTTTTGGCTCTGGGACAGGAGGTGAGGGGAAATCTCCACAATGGGACACAGATGGAAAAAGAAAAAAAACTTACAGGGGTGATAACCTTCCTTTACTCTATGCAAAAAGAAAAAGTACGTTTTGCCTTTAGTTCTCCTTTAAATTTAACTGCAACGTAACTTACCTTTGACCGTATCTATCATTTGAACAGTAAAATGATCAAAACGGTTGGTCGTAGCATTAATCTATTTGGTCATTTTTGTGAATGAAAGCTGGTTGAAATTGCTTGAAGTTTTGGCATATACATTCTTCAGCCACTCTATTAGGTATTTGCTATTCACAGGTTGGACCCCCTTTTGCCTTCATTCTTCGTGGCATAGATTCAACAAGGTGTTGGAAACATTCCTCAGAGATTTTGGTCCGTAGTGACATGATGGCATCACGCCGTTTCTGCAGAGTTGTTGGCTGCACATCCATGATGATTGTGCATTCAGAAATGATATTCTGCATACCTTGGGTTATTTGAGTTACTGTTGCCTTTATATCGTCTGGAACCAGTCTGCCCATTCTCCTCTGACCTCTGACATCAACAATGAATTTTCCTCCAAACAACTGCCACTCACTGGATATTTTCTCTTTTTTTGAACTGTTCTCTGTAAACCCAAGAGATGGTTGTGCGTGAAAATCCCAGTAAATCAGCAGTTTCTGAAATACTCAGACCAGCCCGTCTGGCACCAACGGCCATGCCACGTTCAAAGTCACTTAAATCCCCTTTTTTCCCTGTTCTGATGCTCAGTTTGAACTTCAGCAAGTCGTCAGCCAGGAGCATGCATAAGACAGACAAGAGGGTACAGTTCAGCCTGAAGTTGTGCGATACAGCCTGAATTTTCTTTGTACAGAACAGCCAGAGGCCTAGCAGTCCTCAAGTTGTGTATTTCCTCAGTTCCGGGGTATCCCATGCTCTCCATCCCTATCCAAGTTACTGTTCCAAGAAAAACCCAAAAGAGACCCCAAGATTCATCTTTGAGCCAAAGGAAGAATGCTTAAAATGCTGTGTTTTATGCCCAAATTACCAGCGGCTCCTGTGGGGGGGTAGTGCTATAATAGATTCAGTTAATTTTGTTTGAAAGCCCTTAAATTGTCAAACAGACCTGTTATTTGAATGGAATCCCAGACGTGTTAAACAGGTTTCATTCTAATTTGTTCAATTTGTCACAGTCACCATCAGAATTTTGCTTCTCTGAGAAACATTTTTCATCCTGCCATTTTTATTATCACTAAAAAAACGTTTGTTGTTTTGACCCCACTAACCATTAGAAAAGTTCAGAAAAACAATAATTTCACAACTAAGTTCTGCCGGTGTCCGGGCCATTTTAATACTTCCAGTAGCCCACCGATTGCAGAAATGACTAGAATCGGAAACATTGACTGTGGGCATACATCTCTGCTGGTCTACTTTCGTACTCTGTTTAAAGCAGGTTGTATATTGTTCAAAATCATGAGAAGCCTTGCTCCGAGTTACCTCTGTTCACGCTTTTACAAAAGTTCTAGGAAGATCACTTAGATTGAGCAGAAGAGACCTCCTCCACATCTCTGTGCCTAAGAAGACCCGGTGTCCTGTCAGATTGTGTCCCCCATCGAATATTGTCCGCTGTGTACTGCGCATGTGCAGTACACAGGACAAGGAGATTCCGAAAATAGCCGAAGATGAACGGCGCCTGGGCCGTGAGTCCTGGTTCAAGCCCCACCATCCAAGTGGACATAGAGTAAAAAAGAGTCGAGCAATGCGAGGCCGTGCCCGAAGCGCGGCGAGCGAAGCGAGCCCGCGAGGGGGCCTCTAACTTTGTGCAGCCCTATGTCCACTTGGATGGTAGGGCTTGCACCTCGACTCGTTCATCTTCGGAGAATTTCTAAATCTACTTGTCCTCCGTACTGCGCAAGCGCTGCGCCTGCGCAGTACGGCCCGGCCACTATACGATAGGCGGACACTATCCGACAGAACACCGGCGTAGTGGCCGAGCCTTCTCCCACCAGGGTGCCGTGCTGTGGAACAAGCCTCCCTGTTGAGCTCCAGGAGGCCCCTACCATCTTGGTCTTTCGCAGGAAACTGAAGACTTGGCTCTTCACGCAAGCCTTTCCTGCGTAGCGTCTCTTGTTCCATCACTCATGCTACTTCCCTGCTGCTGTTTCCTCCTAGCCCCTGTTTTTTTTTCCAGGGACTCTGCCAAGCGCGTCGGGACCCTATGGGGTAAATGACCGCGCTATATCAAGGTGCCACTCAACTCAACTCTTTGTAGCCAACCCAACAGTATCATTTTGGAAAGTCTAGTGGAGAGATTATGGAAAATAGGGTTAAAAGTGGAATTCCTATCTTTAAATTGTTATCTATGAAGAAAAATATATCATCAGATTGAAATTGTTTATTAATTGAAAGTGACACCATAATAATATCCCGACAGTCAGTGTGGTCCCGATTGGTCCATTGGAGGTTGTTTAATTAGCGGTAGAAGCCTAGGTGTTATTCCTGCTAGATTAAACAGAGCTCAGGCATCAGGAATAAACCTTAGTGTTGATTTCAAAGCAAGAAGCCCTTCACAAACGGATCATAAATCTGGAGATGACAACATCACAGGGTGAGAAGTAAATTCATTTTACTGAGCTGTAAAGACATCTCAGAAAGAATGAAGTCTCAGGGAAGATTTACTGCTACTTTAAAAGGGGGTCTGTGTCCTGTGTATGAAGCACACCATCGGTGATAACCCAGCCAGGAACTTTGGCTTTACTCCAGATGTATCATCATCACTGATGTCTCTCTAGTTTGTGCTATGGTCAAAAAGAATGCAGCTACAGGCATCATCTTAGTATGTTTTTTTTTTCAGTCACGGCCCCTTCCGTTGCCTTCCCGGGCTCTCCTGTCCCATCAGGGAGCCTAGGACCCAGGTCGGTGGTTCTGCTGGCTGACCATAGACGTGACAGAGGACTGGAACATCCCTGACTCATCTCTATGGTCTAAGATAGTGGTCTCCAAATTGTGGCCTTTGCTTGCCTTTATCTGTCCCTTGGGGCACTCTTTCACCAACTGACACCAATGACGGAGCACCATTCCCCCTACTGACACCATTAATGGTGCACTGTTCTTCTTATTGATATCGCCAATGGGGCGCTGTTCCTCCCATTAAAACCAATGATGGGGCACTGATGCCAGGGGCATTCTGTACTTCCACTGACCACAATACGGCCCCCCTAAAGCCTAAAGGACAGTAAACTGGCCCTTCGCTTAGAAAGTTTGGAGACCCCTGGTCTACGATACTGGAAGCGATGAGTATTTTGTCACTTCCAGTTTCACTGGATGTAAACAAGTCATTACTGGCTTGGGAAAGGATCGGAGCAAACTCGTCTTGGTTTGATCTGATGCTTTTAAGGGAAAGGAGAGATCTGGGGAATAATAGACCCCAGATATCTTAGTAAAGAGTACATATATCATATGTATATGAGACATGTGCACAATAGAAAAATTTGTTTATTTTCGTTTCGTTTCTTTCGTTTCCATTGATTCGTAACGATTCGTAATTTCGTAAGTCGTCGGTGTTCGTATTCGTAACGATTCGTATTTTTGTAAGAGTTATTTTTTCATTGATTCGTTTTTCCATTAGTATAATTTTCGTTTATTCGAAATTCGGACGCATTCGTATTTTCGTAGATTTAGTTACATTCGTACTTTCGTTAGATTGATTTATTCGTACTTTCGTAACATTGTTTTCGTAGATTCGTAATCGGAGCATAATTCATAATTTTATGTAATGTGTATGCTATTATTACATTTTAAGAGACACGGAAAATTACGAATCGAAAAAAAAAGTTACGAATGTACGAATTTTTTCGTTCAATCCATTCGAAGCACGTTAAGCAGCGCCATTGTAAGAGACACGGAAAATTACGAATCGAAAAAAAAGTTACGAATGTACAAATTTTTTCGTTCAATCCATCCGAAGCACGTTAAGCAGCGCCATTGTAAGGGACACGGAAAATTACCAATTCAACCAAAAAAAAAAGTTACGAATGTACGAATTTTTTTTTCGTTCATTTTGATTTTCGTTGTTTCTGTTTTCGTTTTTCGGATTCTCTTCTTTCGTAGTTTCGTTGTTTCTAATTTGGTTATTTCGGATTTTCGTTGTTTTTCATATTCGTTCGATTCGAACATTCGTTATTCCTTAAAAATTTTAGCGAATCATTCGTTCATTCGTACGATAACGAATGAACGAATATAACGAATTTTAACGGAAAACGAAAAAAAAAATGAAACTAATTGCACATGTCTAATGTATATCATAAGGGATGCTACCATGCTATCATAAGGGATGTCGTTCATCCTTTGTGATAGCAATAAAGGTGATTAATTAAAAAAATACAAATAATTAAAGTGCCCCTGACCCCCCCTGTGCTTGCGCCTTTGCATTGGTCCTACATGTATACATAAACTGCGATTGCGCCACACATGTGAGGTATCATTGCAAATCTCAGATCGAGAGAAATACTTCTTGCACTTGACCTTCTGTAAATCTACAGTGGTAACTTGTAAAAGCGTTTAAATTGTCGCCTATGAATAATTTAATGTACTGTAGTTTGTCACCTTTCCACAGGTGTGTACAATTTTAAAGCGTGACATGTTTGGTATCTATTTACTCGGCATAACCTCATCTTTTATATTTTATAAATATATTGTGTTTTTATGCACTCAAGTTTATTCAAGTGTATTTCTTCCAGAAAATGTACATGTCATTACATTCTGCAAATACCGCGTAACATAAAAAATATCAACACCCAACATTTTATTCTCTAGGTCAGTGGTGGCGAACCTTGGCACCCCAGATGTTTTGGAACTACATTTCCCATGATGCTCATGCACTCTGCAGTGTAGCTGAGCATCATGGGAAATGTAGTTCCAAAACATCTGGGGTGCCAAGGTTCGCCATCACTGCTCTAGGGCATTTGCTTAAAAACATATTGGGGGTTATTTACGAAAAGGCAAATCCACTTTGCACTACAAGTGCAAACTATAAGTGCAAAGTGCACTTGAAATTGCACTAAAAATGCACTTGGAAGTGCAGTCGTTGTAAATCTGAGGGGTAGATCTGAAATGAGGGGAAGCTCTGCTGATTTTATTATCCAATCATGTTCAAGCTAAAATGCTGTTTTTTTCCCCTTGCATGTCCCCCTCGGATCTACAGCAACTGCCCTTTTTAAGTGCACTTTCAGTGCAATTTCAAGTGCACTTTGCACTTGTAGTGCACAGTGGATTTGCCTTTAGTAAATAAACTCCATAATGTTTGGGGTTAATGTCTAGTAAAATAATGCTGATTTTTACATATATGTGAGAAGTGTCGGAATAGGCCTGGTCTTAACATGGTTAACGTTTGTTTCAGTTTTGAACTTTTTAAACTGATTATAGCAGTGCAATGCAGGAAGAGGAGGAGGCGGCGGGAGGGCCTTGGACACTATTAGAAAGTGTTTGCACTCACCGGCCACTTTATTAGGTACACCTGTTCAATTGCTTGATGACACAAATTGCTAATCAGCCGATCACATGGCAGCAATGCAATGCATTTAGGCATCTAGAGGCGGTGAATATGACTTGCTGAAGTTTAAACCGAGCATCAGAATAAGGAAAGAAAGGGGATTTAAGTGACTTTGAACGTGGCATGGTTGTTGGTGGCTGACGGGCTGGTCTAAGTATTTCACAAACTGTTGATCTACTGGGATTTTCATGCACAACCATCTCTCGGGTCTACAGAGAATGGTGGGAACAAGAGAAACTATTCAGTGAGCGGCAGTTGTGTGGAGGAAAATGTCTTGTTGAGGTCAGAGGAGAATGGGCAGACTACCACTCGTTACACCCAAGGTATGCAGAATACTGTCTCTGAACGCACAACACATTGAACCTTGAAGCAGATGGGCTACAGCAGCAGAAGACCCGGGTGCCACTCCTGTCAAGTAAGAACTGGAAACTGAGGCTACAATTTGCACAGGCTCACCAAACTTGGACAATAGAAGATTGGAAAAGCGTTGCATGATCAGATGAGTCTGGATTTCAGCTGCGACATTCAGATGGTGAGGTCAGAATTTGGTGCATGGATCCATCCTGCCTTGTATCACCGGTTCAGGCTGGTGGTGGGGGTGTAATGGTGTGGGGGGGGATATTTTCTTGGCACACTTTGGGCCCCTTAGTACAAATTGAGCATGGTTTATACACCACAACCTACCTGAGTATTGTTGCTGACCATGTCCATCCCTTTATGACTACAGTGTCCCCATCTTCTGATGGCTCCTTCCAGCAGGATAATGCACCATGTCACAAAGCTCCAATCATCTCACCACTGGACAATGTGGTCACTGTACTCCAATGGTCTCCGCACTCACCAGATCTCAATCCAATAGAGCTCCACACTCACCAGATCTCCATCCAATAGAGCTCCACACTCACCAGATCTCAATCCAATAGAGCACCTTTAGGATGTGGTGGAAGATTGGCATCATGGATGTGCAGCCGACATGTGCTATCATGTCACTATAGACCAAAATCTCGGAGGAATGTTTCTAAAGCCCCATACACACGGTCGGAAAATCCGACCACCAAATCCATCGGATTTGGTCCGACGGATTTAGTCCGACACTGGTGTTGCATACACACGGTCGGACAAAGTTGTCGGAAAATCCGATCATTCTGAACGTGGTGACGTTTGTTGCCTACGACGGGACTACGTAGAGGCTAGTAGCCAATAGCTTTGGTCTTGTAATGTGATCTGAGCATGCGTGGCACTTTGCCCGTCGGAATTCGCTACACACGATCGGAATTGGTGTGATCGGACTTTGTTGTCGGAAAATTTTTAGAGCGGGAGATACAACTTTGTCCGTCGGACAATCCGATGGAAAATGTCCGATGGTGCCTACACACGGTCGGAATTTCCGACAACATTGTCCGATAGGACAGAATCCATCGGAAAATCCGACCGTGTGTATGGGGGCTTAACACCTTGCTGAATCTGACCGTGTGTATGGGGCTTAACACCTTGCTGAATCTATGCCACGAAGGATGAAGGCAAAAGGGGGTCCAACCCGGTAATAGCAAGGTGGAGCTAATAAAGTGGCCAGTTAGTGTTTTTTTTGGGGGGGGGGGGGGGGGTTGTGGGGTTCTAGAGTGCTGAAACACCTCTAGTCTGTATTGTACTAATATCATTTATTTTATTATATATAGGTAGAAGGGACGACCTATAAAAGACAAGAATGTCTGTTTTTTGCAGTGTTTATGAGTTGCTCCTCCTTATGACATAATTTGAGATCCTTGTAATCATTTCACACGGCGGGTGGATGGATCTCTCTGGTTCTCTCTGGGTTGAGGTTCTAGGTAGTGGGCCCTCCTTTCCCCCCCCCCCCCCCACCACTCTCGTCATGTGAAGTCATGACAGGACTCATAAACGTATTTAATTGAAAGGAATTCCTTCCCAGAAGTCCTCAGTGAGTGGTTCCTTCCCGGCAGTGAGCAGGGTTGGGGGCTGGGGGGTTGGTTTAGGATCCATTGCTGGAGATAAGGGATGGGAAAAGATTAGTCAGACAAGGTGGCTCTGTTTATTTATGGACTTATGTTTCAGTGGATTTCATGTTTGGAAACAGTTCATTCTTCAGGTGTGACTAGAATAGACTTAGTCACCCGGCTCTACGTATTCATACTCAGGCTTATAACTTATTACAGAACATCAGAAGTCTTTAAGAAGTTCTGTGATCATGTGCTGCCCCAGGCTGGATTGTGACACCTTACATCTTTTTCATCTCGGCTTTTTATCATATTTCATCCACAGAATGCACACTTTATGTACACAGAGAATTGACAGAAACTTTGTTCACATTTCCTGGCATAGAATGTGAGTTTGGAAGGGGGAGAAAACTGCGCTTGGAGCGGAGGGGAGAATATATAGATTTTAAATAAAAAAAAAAAACATATAATAATAATAACCCTAAAAAAGAAAAGAAGCTGCAACTTATTGGGAGATATACACAAAAATAAACAATAAAAAGAAGTTGCGCTAGTGTAAACTAAGTGCTATTACCCAGTAATTATATCATTTAAGTGAAAAACTAGATATTAGTTCAAAAGTGACATACACAATTAAATAAAAAATTCATTGAGTAAAATTAAATAGTGACTGTAATAATCCCAAATAGATTTCCAAGGGACTGGAAAACAGAACAAATAATACCAGTCCCACTTTCAAGAGTCCCAATTTTTTAAAGTCCACGATTCGAGCCTTTAGTGAAAACTACAAAAGCCTCATTTCATCCAAAGGGGTCTGAAGCAGTAGAATTGAAATGATTCCAATTTGCATATAAAAGAGACACCTCTACCTTCCAAGTTGTATGCTTACCAGAAAGTAAGCCAAAATGTGCAGTTTAGAGAATGTGAGTTTATTGGGTGTAACGCCGCGTACACACGGTCGGACTTTCCGGCAGAAAAAGTCAGACGGAATCTTTTCATCGGATATTCCGGTCGTGTGTGGGCCTCATCTGACTTTTTTTTCTTTTTCGAAAATTCTGACGGACCTAGAAATAGAACTTGTTTTAAATTTTTCCGACGGAATCAATTCCTATGGGGAAAATCGCTCGTCTGTATGCTGTTCCGACGTACCAAAAAACAACGCATGCTCTGAAGCAAGTACGAGACAGCAGCTATTGGCTACTAGCTATTGAACTTCCTTTTTCTAGTCCCGTCGTACGTGTTGTACGCCACCGCGTTCTAGACGGTCGGACTTTGGTGTGATCGTGTGTAGGCAAGACCGCTTGAGCGGAATAAAACTGCCCACCTTTGCTGGAATCGACACACCAAGACATCTTAATCCAGCCCGGGTAACACTGAGCTCTGCCACAGGCATAGCTCCCAACTGTCCCTGATATTGAGGGACTGTCCCTGATTTGGAGCAATGTCCCTCTGTCCCTCCCCCCCCCCCTCATTTGTCCCTCATTTTGGTCTGATCCATATAGCTGTATATAAAATGCACTTTTTATCTTTCAAAAAGTGTTTCCCAGCGCTAAACCTTTCATCCAATTTCTAAATTGCTGCATTTGCACATTTTAAAAGCCAATATAAAGGAATAGTTGTGGTAAAAAAAAGCCCTTGTGAATTTAATTAACCTTTTTCTTGGGTTAATTCTCCTTTAAGGGGGTGTGACAGTGGGCATGTCCCAGGCCTACATACGTTTTCTGGTAGGTGTCCCTCATTCCCATCTCAAAATGTTGGGAGGTATGCACATGCACAGTTTTCTTCCTTCTACATCAGGATTGGGGGTCTGAAGGATGCATGTATCAGGAAAAACACCCAATACCAGTGTTTGTTTGGTCACCGAAAATATTTTGACTTTAACTACTTCCCGTTCTGTGATGTAACGGTACGTCGCTGGGCTTTTCAGTGGGTATACCGCGATGATGCCTACAGCTGCCGGCATCATCCCAGTATCGTTTTTTTGTTTTTTTTAGAGCCAAAGGTTGGCTCTCTTGTAATAGCAACCGGAGCGGCTGACCAGTCAATTGACGACAGAGTAATTCTCAGTTAAAGCGACGCATCGCTGTATCGCAAAAAATGGCCTGGTCATTAAGGGGGAAATTCTTCCGGTCCTTAAGTGGTTAATGTTTGTAATATATTCAGGTAATATATGCAATGGCATTACAGCCAATAGAGTTTACAGTTTTTTTTTTTTTTTTTTTTATATTTTAACCACTTGTTCTCCGAAAGATATACCCCCCTTTTTGACCAGGCCATTTTTTGCGGGGACAGGCAGCGATCGGGGGCTCCCAGAGAGCCTTGTGGAAACTAGCGGAGATGCTGTGCCTTACGATTCGCCGATAGGAGCTGAGGATATTGGAGAAACCTTGGATTGTGGCTGATATTGGTAAAGGTAAAGACAAGGGGCTTTCGAAAAAAAAAAAGGAGACCCAAATAATTTGTGAATTGGAAATAAGTGACCATTACATTTTTTGGGACAGTATGTTAAAGGAACAGAATACACTGCAAAGCCCTGAGCCCCAAATAATATTGATAGTGCTAAGTGCTCTCGTTATTTTTTATTACCACTAAACTACTGATCGTGGTGTGATTGTCATTGTTTGTGGGAGGTTAGGAAATCAGATTTTGAACTATGGCACCTAACAAAAAAAAACTCCCCAATCTCAAAAGAAAGATAAGAAAAGTAAAATGGATGGTACAAATAAGAGCAATACAGGGACACAATCAACCCAAACAACAGACATAAAGGAGTTTTTTCAGCAACTACAATCCTCACAAACATCACAAGGGTTATTAAATATATTAGAATCATCCACAACCCTAGGAACTACGGAGGAGGAGGAGGAGATGGAGCAATTCAGGAATAGCTCACCAATTGATATAATTACATTGACAACAGAGACAGATGAAAGCCTATATTTGCTCCCTACCTACAAGGGATGATATGGATCAATATGTGTATAGGTTAGAAAACTCATATAAAACAGAATTACAGGAACTTAAGACATCTGTACAAAACACCCAAGAGAAAGTAGATACAATAGATATGAGAATGGCGACTATGGAGAAAAACATGGCACAAGTAGAAGGAAAAATACAAGAGCAAGATCGATGCTTAAAACAGGCCATAAATGTTAGATGACCAAGAAAATAGAAATAGAAGAAATAACATAAGGCCTGCCTGAAATTGTGAGTCTAAAGGATCTGATACCAACACTACAGAATATATTTACTAAATTAACACAAAACACCCCTACAGCGGAAATAATACTCGATCAAGCTCATAGAGTAATGGGGCCTAGAAAACCAGACCCCACAAGACCAAGAGATGTAATATGTAGGATACATTATTTCCAAATAAAAGATAAGATCATGTTAGCTGCCCGACAAAGTAAAAATATAGAGTTTGAAGGGACACAATTAACACTTTTTTAGGATCTCTCCAAACATACATTAAACCTGAGAAGAGCATTGAAACCCCTCCTGGAACTTCTTCAAAAAAGAGACATTCAATACAGATGGAAATTTCCATTTCAGCTTCAAGCACAATATGAAGGCCTAACAGCAACCTTCAGAGGTTTGGAGGATTTACCCGAATTCTTAAAGATTCTCCAGCTCCCTGAAGTAAAATTACCATACTGGCCCAGAATAAACTTTGAAACATCTACCAAACCCTGGAGAAAAGATCAAGGACTCGTTGAAAAATTGGAAGAAACAAGAAGGGACTATAAACTTTTACTTCCCTCCGGACTCCTCAATGAATTAGCATGTATGAGAAAATGGGAAAACGAAATAGAGAGTCCGATTCCATTAATAGAATGGGGACAAGGCATTTTCACTAACACATAAATTATCGGTAACGATTAAACATCAAGAAAGAAATTATAAAATTATGATGAGGTGGTACTGGAGTCCAGTGGACCTAAATAAAATAAATAAAGACAATACAGAGATTTGTTGGAGATGTCTTAAGGATAAAGGAACAATGACACATACCTGGTATGGGTGTCGTATGGTTAGGGATTTCTGGTATGGGATATTTAAAAATATATCAGATGGTGTCAGGAATCGAGATACAACCAAATGTTAATATATCGAAACTATCCATAGTACCAGGGTCAATGAAATCCATTAAGAGGGATGTTCTTCAACATATGATAACAGCTGCCAGGACAATAATAACCTGAAGATGGCGAAAACAAAAAGTCCGACAATAGCAGAATGGGCTTGTGAAATGAACGAAATACAACATAGAGGAACAGATAAGGAGAGAAGAGAATGTAAGGCCCCTTTCACACCGGGGCGGAAGTCGCGGCGACAGTAAAGCAGCGATATATTTAGCGCTGCTTTACCGTCGTTTTTGCTGCGTTATTCGACCGCTCGCGGGGAGGTTTTACCCCCCCGCGAGCGGCCGAAAAAGGGTTAAAATCCCCCGCAAAGCGCCTCCGTAGCGGCGCTTTGCGGCGGTATTACCACGGTGTCCCATTGAAATCAATGGGTAGGAGCGGTATAGAAGCGGTGAATACACCGCTCCAAAGATGCTGCTAGCAGGACTTTTTTTACCGTCCTGCTAGCGCACCGCTCCAGTGTGGAAGCCCGCCGGCTTTCACACTGGAGTGAATGGGGCCGTTTTTTTCAGGCGGTGTACAGGCGCTATTTTTAGCGCTGTACCGCCTGAAAACCGCCCCAGTGTGAAAGGGGCCTAAGCAAGCAAATTCCAAAAATATGGCAACAATGAGTTTTGGTTCTCGACAAACATGATACAATATTTATGAAAGGGAATATTTATGAAAGGGAATTTATTTTAATTTTTTGTGTTAAAGTTGTGCAATGATTGGAATAGGAGACAATGCATGAGGCCCTGTGTAGGTGACAAAGGAAAGATGGAAGGATATAGAAAGGGAAGATCGATTCCAATACAAGGAATTATTGCCCTTTGTCAGGGACAAACTATGGGATATATACTGGCATTTATATGTATTTATTTACTAGAAATGTTGGCAGTCAGCGACTTATAGCAGGACTGCGATATTGCGGTGGACAATTGGACACTAACTGACATTTTGTAGGTGTTAGTATGGCTGGGATCACAGTGCCCCCATGGCAGGCTGTGCTGTAGATGTGGTCGTGCTGTCCCACCTCTCTTTCTGTTTTCTGACCTTCTCCAGGATGCTGACCCCCCCCCCCCCCCCCCCCCGCTGTGCTCCTCTTAATACAGCACCTGGGGCACATGACCCCCTGCCCCCCCCAGCCCTGGTATACTCTCCTGTCCCACCTGCATTAACCCCTTGAATCCCACACTAGAGTGCCAAAACCACATGCATTGCACCCGGTTGCATGGTGCTTGCAGGGCACCTGCAGAAAAGTGACAGGGGGTATAATTCCTGCCATGGCCATGGCATGTGTACACTCCCCACTGCTTCTTCTGCATCTAAAGGGGACAGGGGTTTAACACCGCCCCCCCAACCTCACATGTGAATGATCCCTTACAGTATAAAGTGGTCTGTCAGGAAATCTTCCATTTTCTAAAAAAAACTAAAATGTTGAACATAAACAGTCCTCATAATTATCAGCAAACCTGTTGTTCTTGCTGATTAGCATTAGGGAAGAAGTCCAGGATCGACGCCTTTTGTATGTTTTCATGCACTGACAACGTGCTATGCCGCGTACACACGATCGGAAATTCGGCCAGCAAAAGACAGATGAGAGCTTTTGGTTGGAAAATGCGACCGTGTGTATGCTCCATCGGACTTTTGCTGGCCGAATTCCAGCCAGCAAAAGATTGAAAGCGTGTTCTTAATTTTTCGGTTGTTTTTCGGTTTTCGGTTTATCAGAAACTCTGATCGTCTGTAGCAATTCTGACGTGCAAAATTCCTACGCATGCTTGGAAACAATTCGACGCATGCTCGGAAGCATTGAACTTCATTTTCTCGGCTCGTCGTAGTGTTGTACGTCACTGCTTTCTTGACGGTCGAAAGTTCAGAGAACTTTTGTGTGACCGTGTGCATGCAAGCCAAGCTTGAGCGGAATTCCGTTGGAAAAAAACATCCAAGATTTTTCTGACGGAAAATCCGCTCGTGTGTACGCGTCATAACAACGCAAAAGGATAAAACCAGAGGTGTGAACTGGCCTTTATATCCAGTGTAGTCATTGGCTTTGAATAACCACTTTGGTCACATTTTAAGAAACTTTTCTATCAGCGAACTCCTGAGTGATTTAGCTGTTTTACTTTCTTTGAGGAGTCCAACTGCATCAAAGGGACATTTACACATTGCTATCGATCCTCTGCTGGCGAGGATCCCATACAGTCCCATATTCCAGAAGAGACGAGATGACAACATTCCTAATGACATCGGCTGTGTGAGATGAATCCTCCTCGCCACCGTGTCTGGACTCCTCTAACTGCTCTTTTGTAAAGTTTGCACATTGCACTTTTCTGCGGTTACTCTAGCAAGGGCATAGCAAGAATTTATTTTAGGATGATGTTGGATAGTGTCATCAACGTGACTTCGTTGGTATTTTGTTGCCAAAAAAAAAAAAAACATGATGTATTGGCAGGTCTGCAAGATTGCAAGGTTACAAAGTTACAAGTGTATTTAAAACACAAACTTTTTTATGTATTGGATGGAGTGGGATATTTATTGCTGTCTGTGTTATCACCGGGGAGATTCATCTTCTCTGTTTGTCCTGGTGACCATTGTCAGCGGTCAACTGTGTTCCGTGATATCACAGTCCTGCTAAATAAAAAAATAAAAAATATATCTCATAGTTTGTAGACGCGATAACTTTTTCACAAACCAATCAATATACGCTTATTGGGATTTTTTTTTACCAAAAATATGTAATAGAATACATATTGGCCTAATTCATGAAGACATTTTTTTTATAGCAGAAAGTAAAACATTTTTTTTTTATTTTTTTAAATTGTTGGTATTTTTTTGTTTATAGCGCAAAAATTAAAAAACGCAGAGGTGATCAAATACCACCAAAAGAAAGCTCCGATGTGTCCGCCATAATGTCGCAGTGCCGATAAAAATCGCAGATCGCCGCCATTACTACTAAAAATAAATTTATAATAAAAAATGCCATAAAACTATCCCCTATTTTGTAGACGCTATAATATATATTTATATACTATATATTTTTGTGCAAACCAATCGATATATGCTTATTGTGATTTTTTTTTTTTTGCCAAAAATATGTAGACTACAAATCGACCTAAACTATATATATATTTTTGGAGGATATTTATTATAGCAAAAAGTAAAAAATATTACGTTTTTTTCAAAATTGTCGCTCTTCTTTTGTTTATAGCGCAAAAAATAAAAACCGCAGCAGTGATCAAATACCACCAAAAGAAAGCTCTATTTGTGAGGAAAAAAGGACATACATTTTATTTGGGTACAGCATCGCACGACCGCGCAATTGTCAGTTAATGTAACGCAGTGCCGTATCGCAAAAAATGGTCTGGTCACGAAGGGTGGTAAATCTTCCCGAGGTCAAGTGGTTAAGCATTTGATATGTTTTCTATTTTAGATTGTGAATAAAATACGGGTTTATGAGATCTGCAAATCATTGCATTCTTTTGGTATTGAGGTTGTAGTGTGGTTGGGCCAGCTTGGCAAAAACAAACTCTTTAACCACTTGCCGACCAGCCGGCACCATTATACTGCGGCAGGTCGGCTCTATTGCGCGAATTGCCGTAGTTGTACGTCGATTCATGCAATAGATACAGTGGGCCGGCGCCCGTTGCACGGCGCCAGAGCCGGTGCGCGTGAACGGCCACCTGTGATCGCTCCACAGAGAGACAGAACAGGGATCTGTCAATGTAAACAAACAGATCCCTGTTCTGACAGGAGAAGAGAGAGATTGTCTGTTCCTAGTGATCAGGAACAGCGTTCTCTCTCCTCCTCCAGTCAGCCCCCTCCCCCCCACAGTTAGAAAACACCTCCCAGGGAACGCATTTAACCCCTTGATCGCCCCCTAGTGTTAACCTCTTCCCTGCCAGCAGGGGCGTTGCTAGGGCTACAAAAGATTTGGGGCTAGAGCCCATAGCAGCGTAGTAAAGAAAGTCATACGCTTGGGCGGGCCTACACATGTATATACAGTAATATACGTATGTGTGTGTATATATATATATCCATGTATATCCCCAGAGAGCCCCCCACTTACATCAGGGTCCCCAGAGAGCCCCCCTTTACATCAGGGTCCCCAGAGAGCCCCTTTACATCAGGGTCCCCAGAGAGCCTCCTCTTTACATCAGAGTCCGCAGAGAGCCTCCCCCTTGCATCAGGGTCCCCAGAGAGCCTCCCACTTACATCAGGGTCCCCAGAGAGCCTCCCCCTTGCATCAGGGTCCCCAGAGAGCCCCCGACTTACATCAGGGTCCCCAGAGAGCCCCCCTTTACATCAGGGTCCCCAGAGAGCCCCCCTTTACATCAGGGTCCCCAGAGAGCCCCCCTTTACATCAGGGTCCCCAGAGAGCCCCCTTTACATCAGGGTCCCCAGAGAGCCCCCCTTTACATCAGGGTCCCCAGAGAGCCCCCTTTACATCAGGGTCCCCAGAGAGCCTCCTCTTTACATCAGAGTCCGCAGAGAGCCTCCCCCTTGCATCAGGGTCCCCAGAGAGCCCCCACTTACATCAGGGTCCCCAGAGAGCCCCCACTTACATCAGGGTCCCCAGAGAGCCTCCCCCTACATCAGGGTCCCCAGAGAGCCCCCCCCCTTGCATCAGGGTCCCCAGAGAGCCCCCCCCCCTTGCATCAGGGTCCCCAGAGAGCCCCCGACTTACATCAGGGTTCCCAGAGGGTCTCCCCTCCCCTTGGGGACCCCTGCAGAGACTCGGGGCTATAGCCCCGAAAGCCACCCCCTAGCGACGCCATTGCCTGCCAGTGTCATTTATACAGTAATCAGTGCATTTTTTATAGCTCTGATCGCTGTATAGATGTCACTGGTCCCAAAAAAGTGTCAGATGTGTCCGCTGCAAGGCCGCAGTCCCGCTAAAAATCACTGAATCGCAATAAGCAAAAGTTATAGCTTCTACAAAATAGGGGATAGATTTATGGCATTTTTATTATTATTTTTTTTTTACTAGTAATTAGTAAAAAAAATAATAATAATAAAAATGCCATAAATCTATCCCCTATTTTGTAGAAGCTATAACTTTTGCTTATTGCAATTTTATTTTATTTTTTTACTAAAATTATGTAGAAAAATACATATTGGGCTAAACTTAGGAAGAAATTCGTTTTTTTTATGTTTTTTTGGGGGGGGGGATATTTATTATAGCAGGGATCCTCAAACTACGGCCCTCCAGCTGTTGCAGAACTACACATCCCATGAGGCATTGTAAAACTCTGACATTCACAGACATGACTAGGCATGATGGGAATTGTAGTTCCTGAACAACTGGAGGGCCGTAGTTTGAAGACCCCTGTATTATAGCAAAAAATATAGCTTTTTTTTTTTTCAAAATTGTCGCTCTTTTTTTTTGTTTTGTTTTTTGTGCAAAAAATAAAAACCGCATAGGTGATCAAATACCACCAAAAGAAAAAAAAGGACATAAATGTTTCGCGTACAGCGTCGCAATTGTCAGTTAAAGCGACGCAGTGCTGTATCGCAAAAAAATGGTCTGGTCAGGAAGGTTAAACATTTGATAAGTTTTCTATTTTCGATTTGTGAATAAAATACGGGTTTATGTAAACCATTGCATTCTTTTATTATGTAGATTTTACACCAACTTTTTTTTTTTGGAATTGAGGTTGTAGTGTGCTTGGGCCAGCTTGGCCAAAACAAGTCAAATAAAAAGCTGGACTTCTGCTTTAAGGATTGGACTTTTGTTCTTGTGTTCAATAGAGCTTTAAATATTGGTTCATCCTGAAAATGTCATGGCCGTTAACTGCTAGAAGCGTCTACACATCTGAGGCTGAGAAAAGACTTGCGTGCGTATCGTACTTCACCAGATAAAGGCTTCCTCCTTTCAAAGAACATTTAAAGTCTATCCAGGATGGTTCCCCACTGATGTTTATAGATGGGAGATTCAGCTTTGGGCACCAGTGGAAATGCAGGAATTAATTTCTGCTACTTATAAAACAGATTTCTTCTAGTCACAGTGTGCAGCAAACCAGGAATGCGGTTTGTGTGCTGCAAATTGTTTCCCTATGATTAAACTATTCTGTCCTTCAGGCAAACATCTCTTTTACTGTTTGCTAATAAATGATCATGCAAATGATAAACCTCCCCACCTGAGGACTGGAACAAAATGCCAGTAATTATCACCTCGTGGAGCAGCAAGCATATGCCTTTTGGTTGTATTGTTATGATAAACTGCTCCATGGTGGGGCGCTTAGAGAAAGAAATAAGATCTTTAACCCCCGTGCTGCCAGAAGAGCAGCATATGCCACATTCCTAACAAGAGAAAGTAGGTTCCGTTGGTTTTGTGCATTTTTATTCTGAGGATAACTTTCACCCTAATGCTTTATGCACGGCATTATTATAAACAGCACATTTATGCCCCGTGCACACGGTCGGACTTGCCAACGGACTAAGCTCTGTCAGCATTTCCGACAGAAAGATTTCAAATATGTTCTATAGCTAAGTCCGTCGTAAATGCCAGCAGAAAAAGTCAGATGGGGCATACACACGGTCGGAATGTCCGATGAAAAGCTCCCATCGGACTTTTTTCTGCCGGAAAGTCCGGCTGTGTGTACGTGGCATTAGGGTTGCCACCTTTTCTTCAAGTCAAACCCAAACACTTTAGCGGCGCACAGCACAACCGGGCGCTGCGGGCACCCTCTGCCGTTTTGCGTGGACATCGGCCGTTCTGCACATGCGCGGCCAGACGGAGCCTCGGAAAATGTTGGAAATGTCCGTAATTTGCCGCGCATGCACAGAACGGCATGCGACGGAGCATCGGAAATGTCCGTAATTGTAATTCTGCGCCTGTGCGGCCGACTTACGAACATTTTCGAATTACATACAGGACAGTCCCTAACGGGTTCGTAAACCCGGGGACCCCCTGTATAAACTATACATATATTTTGCTATTAAATAACATTTCTAATCACATGAAGTTAATAACAAGAGTCCCCCTTTACATCAGGGTCCACAGAGTTCCTCTTTTACATCTGAATCCGCAGAGTTCCCTTACACTGTAATGCCCCGTACGCACGATAGGATTTTCCGACAACAAAATCCATGGTTTTTTTTTCGGCGGATGTTGGCTCAAACTTGTCTTGCATACACACGGTCACACAAAGTTGGTCAAAATTTCCGATTGCCAAGAACGCGGTGACGTACCACACGTACGCCGAGAAAAATTAAGTGCAATAGCCAATGCGGCTCTTCTGCTTGATTCCGAGCATGCGTGGAACTTTGTGCGTCGGAATTGTGTACACACGATCGGAATTTACGAATTTTGTTGTCGGAATATTTAAGTTCAGATCTCAAATTTTGTGTGATGGAAATTCCGATGTAAAATGTCCGATGGAGCCTACACACGGTCAGAATTCCTGACAAAAAGCTCCCATAGAACATTTTCCGTCGCAAAATCCGACCGTGTGTACGAGGCATAAGGTTTTTTTTCTCGATTTGCACAGAGTGGTTCTGAACATGCTCTTCTGGGGTCCCCCCCAGCGGCTCTCGTGGCTCCTCCCCGCATCAGATAACCGCCTAGGGGAAGCGCTTCCTTGAGGGGGGTTACCTTGCAGGCGTGCTCCCGAGTCCGGCATTCGGTGTGTATGACTCGGCCCCGGCGCCCGCGTCATTGGATTTGATTGACAGCAGTGGGAGCCAATGGCTGCGCTGCTATCAATCTATCCAATCAGGACATGAGACACCGGCTGGAACTCTTGTGCTTGTTCCCGTCACGCAAAATTCGGGGGTCAGGTAAGTATAAGGGGAGGCTGCATAGAATGCATTAAGGTGAAAAACAGCGAAGGTTTACAACCCCTTTAAGTGTGTTGTAGTTGTACGGTCTACCCTCAAGTTGTAAAGCGCTGCGTAAACTATCAGTGCCATATAAATGTATAATAAGAATAGTGATCGAAATGGTAAAAGACCAAGCTCCCCGTATCTGGCTAGACCTATTTTTTGTCACTTTGGAGATAATTAGGCGATCATTTGAAAACTCCTGTGCCGATTTTCCAACTGAGCTGCTATCACTAATATATCGTCTTTCCCAGGCATTGGATTTTCCGTGCTGTAAATAAATAATGATATTAATTAGAAGTAGTGCTTTGTACAACAAGAATGGCATCTAAATATAACAGCCTCTTCTTGTAATGGCCCTTGTGTGTTAAGAATTCATCTGCTTGTAAAACATTCTTCATCACATCAAGCCTCCCAGTTTAATCTTTAATGGAAAGTTTCTTTTACCATGGGGTAGGACAGCCATTTGCTACCTCTGAGTTAAGAATGGGGGGGGGGGGGGGGAAGAAAAAACATCCACTCAATGTGAAGGATTTTATTATCACGTCGTAAATGAACAAATGGCATCTGTCAATACAAAGAATCATGGAAGGGGAATATGAAGGAAGTGGTCTGAAGACAAATACATTGTATCAAACTCATTCTCAGCTCCCAAAGCATTCTTTTTCATAAGGAGAGATCTCATTCTACAGATACCTGTCCCCGGAAATAACGTCTCCGGGCTGCTTTTTTCCTCCCCAAATTTCTGCGAGGTGAAAGCCACGCTTGTGTTAACACTGAGCAGCACACTTAGGGTTTTCCTTGTTGGGTTATAAAATGTTTCACTGCCCTGGTAAATGGCTTTGGCGTTTTTTTATGACTTGCAGGAAATGTTTACAGTGGGTGCATTAGAGGAGAAAGCAGATTATTATTATTGCCATTGCATTTTTGTTGACATCGGCTGGATCTCTGTCAGGGGTCTGGTGCGGAGGCTTTTAAAGGGTAAGAAATTGTATATTTCTCGTCAAATTTGTTTATTATTTTTTTTTAAATATAACAAAGATTGACAAATTGAGTACATACGAGGATGGGGGTACAATATTCAAATAGCAATAGAGCTAAACATACCGATTTATGAACAGGATGAGTACATAAAGATGTAAAAAATGTAACGAAGAGAGCAACAAATAATCCAATAAAGTATTACATCGAAAGCATTATAAAATTCTATTCTATTCTATTATGTTCATTTTGCAAGAGCAGTAATAAGGAGATCAATCTAATAGGTATATGTTAAAAACAGAAGAGATAATCTGTTTATAAGTACCACAGAATATGAAAAGAAATGTAGAAACAAAAAATAAGAGTTGATAGAGGGAAAAGGGTAAAAATAGGAGTAGATAGAGAGAAAAGGGTACAAATAGGAGTAGATAGAGAGACGAGGGTAAAAATAGGAGTAGATAGAGAGAAAAGGGTACAAATAGGAGTAGGTAGAGAGATGAGGGTAAAAATAGGAGTACATAGAGATAAAAGGGTAAAGATAGGAGTAGATAGAGAGAAGAGGGTAAAAATAGGAGTAGATAGAGAGAAGAGGGTAAAAATAGGAGTACATAGAGAGAAGAGGGTAAAAATAGGAGTAGATAGAGAGAAAGTGGTAAAAATAGGAGTAGATAGAGAGAAAGGAGTAAAAATAGGAGTAGATAGAGAGAAAGGGGTAAAAAATAGGAGTAAATGGAGAGAAAAGAGTAAACATAGGAGCAGATAGAGAGAAGAGGGTAAAAATAGGAGTAGATAGAGAGAAGAGGGTAAAAATAGGAGTAGATAGAGAGAAAAGGGTAAAAAATAGGAGTAGATAGAGAGAAAAGGGTAAAAATAGGAGTAGATGGAGAGAAAGGGGTAAAAATAGGAGTAGCTAGAGAGAAAAGGGTAAAAAATAGGAGTAGATTGAGAGAAGAGGGTAAAAATAGGAGTAGATAGAGAGAAGAGGGTAAAAATAGGAGTAGATAGAGAGAAAAGGGTAAAAAATAGGAGTAGATTGAGAGAAGAGGGTAAAAATAGGAGTAGATGGCGAGAAAGGGGTAAAAATAGGAGTAGATAGAGAGAAGTGGGTAAAAATAGGAGTAGATAGAGAGAAAAGGGTACAAATAGGAGTAGATAGAGAGACGAGGTTAGAAACATATCATGCTTACCTCCACTGTGCAGCTCGTTTTGCACAGAGTGGTCCCGAATCTCCTCTTCTGGGGTCCCCCAGCGGCTCTTGTGGCTTCTCCCCACAGCAGATAACCCCCCAGGAGAAGCGCTCTCCCGAGGCGGTTACCTTGCGGGCGCGCTTCCGAGTCCAGCATTTGACGTCCATAGCCGCAAATGTATGACTCGGCCTCGCCCCCCGGCACCCGCATCATTGGATTTGATTGACAGCAGCGGGAGCCATTGGCTGCGCTGCTATCAATCTATCCAATCAAGAGCGGAGAACCCTGGGCAGAGAGACAGCGCATCCCTGTCGGGTCGAGTTCCAGGGCTCAGTACACAGGAAACTATTGTTTTCTTTGTGTCCTTGCGGTGACAGGCGTTTTAGAATGTAGTATTGTAGGTCTGTTAACTTGCTGCACACTTTCCTTGGCAAGTTGTACACTTGCAGAGCACTTGAAGCACACGTTCTAGTTGACACTTCTCCAATTTGTAGCAAATTTGCGTGGCAAGTCTCTAGCAAGAGCAAAATTGCAGTGGTCAGTCTTCAGCAAGAGCTCTGCAAGTCACAGTGACCTAGGGTTGCCACCTTTTCTTCAAGTCAAACCCAAACACTTTAGCGGCACACAGCTATTTTTTTTTTATAGTATAAACTATACATATATTTTGCTATTAAATAACATTTCTAATCAAATGAAGTTAATAACAAGAGTTCCCCTTCTACATACGAGTCCACAGAGTTCCCTTCTACATACGAGTCCACAGAGTTGCCCTTTTACATAAGAGTCTACAGAGTTCCCTTCTACATAAGAGTCCACAGAGTTCCCTTCTACATAATAGTGCACAGAGTTCCCCTTCTACATATGAGTCCACAGAGTTCCCCTTCTACATAAGAGTCCGCAGAGTTCCCCTTCTACATAAGAGTCCGCAGAGTTCCCCTTCTACATAAGAGTCCGCAGAGTTCCCCTTCTACATAAGAGTCCGCAGAGTTCCCCTTCTACATAAGAGTCCGCAGAGTTCCCCTTCTACATTTGAGTCCACAGAGTTCCCCTTCTACATCAGAGTCCGCAGAGTTCCCCTTCTTCTACATCAGAGTCCACAGATTTCCCCTTTTATATCTGAATTCAAAAACTTCCCCCTTTTACATCTGAACTCGCAAAGTTCCCTTTTACTGTAAGGGGGGACTCTGCAGACTCTGATGTAAGGGAGAACTCTGGGGGCTCTAACACAAGGGATGCACTGTGAACCCCGATTTAAGGGGGAACACTGAGAACTCTGATGTCCAGAGAGGACTCTGATGTAAGGGGGATCACTGCGGCCTCTGGTATAAAGGGGAACTCTGATGTAAGGGGTGCTCTGAGAACCCTAAATTTCCTTAGCTTACTCACTCAGAGGCAGGAGAGAGAAGGAGGGAGACTTCAGTCACAGACAGGGATGGATGGTGAGCTCACTCACCCCTTGGCCTCTGGCTCTAATCGCGTGCTTCAAAAAAATTGGAATCCATGCGTCTGATGCCCTGTATGTAGATTAGGGGGCCGGACGCATGGATAGTGGGAGCGGCGCCCGTGCACCCCTAATGGACGGGCCGGCACTGATACCCACTATAACTGCACTTGGTTTTAATGTGCACCAACCCTTTACCATCTCGGTTGCTGTGGCCCCTCTAGTTAATCAGAACTTCAAGTGGAGTACCCGTGCACACAGAGGTGTTCCATGCATTCCCATGCAGGCACTCTCACTCATTTAAATTGGGATGCAGCAGCTGCACAGATACAGCTGCTACTCCCAAATTGGCAGCCAAGTGGGTGCGGGTGCACGGTCCTGAATGCACACTGTCAGCCTTCAGGGCCTTGCACCCGCACTCGCGCGGCTGTTTATCTGGCAGCAGCAGCTGTATCTGTGCAGCCGCTGCATCCCAATTGAAATGAATGGCATGGCCTTTCACGAGAGTTCACGGGATACCTGTGCACCCCTATGCGGGTAATCACGGCCCTCGCATTGGGCGAGCCCTATAGTATTCCCGTATGAATGAGGCCTTAGCCATCACAGCATGTCTTCCTTTACAGAAAATATTGAACACGCGTTCGTTTTATATTTTGTCCTGTTATGTTGATGTCTTCATAATAAAGTCCTCCCGGCATTAAGTCAGAACTTAACGTAGTTACAGTATCTAAAATTTGGAACTTCATTTTTTAGGGGTTCATTGCCACATAAGGGTTTAACATTTATTTGTTAATGCCCAAATAAAACATTTTACGAGTAAAGCTTGTTTTCTAGATAATTATTTTTCTCCAATAATAAGTGCTGCAAATATTACTGATTTAAAATGTGCTCAGTTTGTGGTCTGGGTTCTGTTAGTAGACGCCAAGTAGAAGTTATATAGTCATAAATACATTTGTTCATAGTATATTTCCCATCTGTTGTGGAGTCATTTCCATTGGGGACACTGATTTTCTCCACTTTGAGGCTGACCTTGAAGTAATAATGTCAGGGAAGGTGTCACTTCTTACAGCTGAAGCCCCCTTTCCAGCCCTGAAGGTAGTCGTTTGCCACCTTCCCAAAGCTATGGCAGATACCACCATTCATTCTCTCTAATGTATTTTGAACCAGACTGTTGACAGAGAAGCAAATGTGATCTTCATCGAGTGACACAATGGACTTCACATATAAAATATAGAAGTAACTGGGAGTTCACCTCCTATTCCTTCTTCTAAAGCTGGCAAAGCACTGATAGTTTTTTTTTTTTTTTTCAGCCTTCAGAGGCTGCATCTCAATGGCTGCAGATGTTTTTTGGTCAACAATTTTTGGTCAACAATTTTCCACCTATCTTCTTGGATTTTTCAAATAAAGGATGTTGGTGGAAGACAGCCAACTGGGTCATCCACTAAGCAAATGTTGGCTGCTTTCTCAGGAGCAAGCTGAAATTCGTACAGTCTATGGCCATTTTAGCTCAGAAATGTTGTTTGCATGGGCAGAGCTTGAGGGGTCCAGCTTGCAAGGGTCTCAATGGCAATCCCACCCATGCTTCAGGGGGTCCCATGAAGCCTCCCTGTCACAGGTTAGGTTTTACATTGTGTTGCTGGGGAAAAGCACTTGCCACATCACCCTGCGTAGGTAATTCAGTAAACTTAAAGGTCCTGGGCCGGCGGGGCAGGGCTCTGCCCAGGCCCAGCTTGGGCCCTCTGAGTTTCCAGTTTACCTACACAGGCTGACAGGGCAAGCCCTTTACCCCAGGGGCATACTCTCTGCTCAGCCCCCCACCACATCCAGCCCAGTAAAGCCCTTCCCTCTTTGCCCTGCTCAAAGGTGGGGGCCAACAGGCCCATCCCAGGCCCTCTGAGTTTTCTTTTTTACATACAAGCCCACTGCTTTTCCTCGGCAGCTCAGATTGGGGCCTGCCTGCCCCCGTCTTGTGTGCACGTGCAGCCTGCGACAGGAGTACCTTGGTGCATGATGGGAGTATCTCGGCACGCGGTGGAAGAAGCGGTAGTAGTGGGGGGGTCCAGCTAAACCTTTGCAACAGGGCCCACAAGTTTCAAGCTACGCCTCTGGTTTTTTATAGATTTAATTTTGGGTAATTGGTCATTTATGAAGCAAGGCTCAGCTATTACATAAGTAGATTACTTAAGTAGATGAGTTTTGTCTGTAAATAGAAAGTCTTGGAAACTCGAGCTGAAAACTTGGAAACTTTCATGATCAACATATTGGTGTATGACATAAAAAGCAAACACCTTTTAGGAAATCAAGGCTTCCCCTTCTTCAGAGCTTCAATCTGTTGATTGTGGAGCTGCAGTCTTTGTCCCAGCAGTGGCCTGTCCATTACGGGCGCCGCTCCCCCTATCCATGCTTCCGGCCCCCTGATCTACATACAGGGCTCCGGCCGCATGGATTTCAAGGATGGGGGGGGGGGGGGGGGTTTTGAAGCACGTGATTACAGCCAGAGACTCTAATAGGCTTCAAAAAAGGGTGGGCTCTGCGCCCCCCGATCCCACCCAATTGTGTGACAATAGCAAATGAATATTCGCTATTGCCACACTAGTCCTCCTCCAGGCTAATCAGGAAGCGGGTCTTGAGACCCGTCACCTGATTGCCTGAAAGGACAGGCAATCCTATTGGACATCTAGGAGGAGAGGGAGGAGCCGCATGGCGGAAGCTGCCAAAGCCGAGGAGGAGAGGACACAGGAGCCACTGCCTGCAACCCGCCAGCTGCCTTCTTCCAAAGCCGAGGAGGAGAGGACACAGGAGCCTCTGCCCGCTGCCGAATGCCGAGGAGAAGAGGACACAGGAGCCACTGCCCGCAACACGCCCGCTGCCAAAGCCAAGGAGGAGAGGACACAGGAGCCTCTGCCCGCAACCCGCCCGCTGCCTGCCGCCAAAGCCTAGGAGGAGAGGACACAGGAGCCACTGCCCGCACCCCGCCCGCTGCCTGCCGCCAAAGCCTAGGAGGAGAGGACACAGGAGCCACTGCCTGCAACACGCCAGCTGCCTGCCGCCAAAGCCAAGGAGGAGAGGACACAGGAGCCACTGCCTGCAACCCACCAGCTGCCCGCTGCCAAAGCCAAGGAGGAGAGGACACAGGAGCCTCTGCCCGTCGCCGAAAGCCAAGGAGGAGAGGACACAGGAGCCACTGCCCGCAACCCGCCCGCTGCCTGCCGCCCGCTGCCTAGGAGGAGAGGACACAGGAGCCACTGCCTGCAACACGCCAGCTGCCCGCTGCCAAAGCCGAGGAGGAGAGGACACAGGAGCCGCTGCCCGCAATCCACCCACCACCTGACGAACCCGGGGGGGGGTGTGTTGGTTGTTTGCCGCCCCCCCCCCCCCCAAAAAAAAAACATCCGCCACCACTGCTGTGTCCTAATATGCTATTGGTGTTCTGGAGTGTCTGTTGTGCCTGGGTAGCAAAAAAGTACCATTGCAGGCCCAATACAAGACACAATATTATATTAGTTCTCGGACTGCAGTACCTGGATTCAACAGATCTAACGTTACCAAAGCCCAGAAGAAGGAGGAACCCAAGTCCCTGAAATGCATTGCATGTGTTTTAAGTCATACGCCAATAAAGTGATGATTGTTCTACAACCAGCTCATGTTTCCAGGATCTTCTGTTCTATCCTTACCCACCTCTACTATCTTTACTTTTATGAATGGACCTACGCCTGAGTACCCTTCACCAGTCACACCATCACAGACCTACCCACCACTGACAAAGTCTGGCACTACCTCACATGTATATTACAAGCCGCAGTTATTTTGTGTGACGATAATTAAAGCTCTTGGCCTGGGCTTATATATGACAAGAAAGCGGCCTCATGTATCCTGTTTTTTTATTGCCATTTAAATGTCAATTTTTTCCACCTGTGTATCAGTAGTTATTTTACAGAAAATAACATAATTCACTTATATTTCCCGGGCATACAGCTTGATTGACGAAACATGACACACCAGTCTGTGCAAACAACTATATATTATGCTGAGTCAATCTATACCACACATATCCTGTATGGTCCCATAAAATGTTCAGTTCAAAGAATTATCCCATTAAAATCATTTCTATAACTTCAAAGTTCAAATTTCATGAGATGATCTCACCAACTGTTTAATGAAACGATTGTGTAGGGTCTTAACCACAAGAAGAAAATAGTTTATGAAGGGGGGGTATATGGACTGAGAAATTCGCACTTTGTGAATGTTAGTTACAGTAAATGCATTACTCATAGACCAGAATGTCTGCAAAAAATATATAAATTGTAGTATGATTAAAGTGATGTATAAAGGACATAATTGTATTGATGTCATTTGTATGGTCCAGAATTCAACAGGCCCTAAAATAGTTATGTTTTCCAGGAAACTCGTGTCCCCGTATGCCCCCATTGCTCACAATCATATGTAATCCGATGTTTATCCTAGGGGTACTTGGCGCCAACTAGGTTTAAGTGGTGAGTCTCCAAAGACGTGTACAGAATTTACAACCTGGTGTCCTTATCGAGTGTTCTGAGCTTTCCTAATGCACTCACAAGTAATCTTTAGATATCTCTAAATCAAAAACGTTGTTGCCCAAGTGATCATGTCATCATCCAGTCAGCAAACTCTTACCACACTTGAAAATTTTTGCATGACTGACCCTACAGCTAAGGGTGTTATCAGGCTGGGGAAAGGCAGCACAAAGGCGCCACTCTAACTGCGGTAAGTTATTCAATTTTAATAAGCAAATGGTGCATATGTACTCACAAGAGTAGATTAAAAACAAGCATGTCATAATGAGAGGACAGCCGTCCTGGAGGCAGTCCATCCGTGGCAGAACGCTGGTGAAGTGGAGCGTGTTGCGCCGGTGGTTACCGATGGACTGGACGCCTGGACTTCGAGCACACAGGATGCCAGGGGATGAAGAATGAGCGCATTGCTCCGCAAACTCGTCGCCTGCCATCTGACCCACCATCCCACCGGAAGTGATGTCACCCCCCGGCATCCTGTGTGCTCGAGGTTGAAAACATATTGAAAGAGAAATAGCTTCCAACGAAATCCCTTATGCCGCGTACACACGACTGGACTTTCCGTCAGAATAAACTCTGACGGTCTTTCCGACGGAGTTCCGACTGAGTTCCGCTGAAACGGACGCCTACACACGAACGATCACACCTAAGTCCACTCGTTTAGAACGCAATGACGTACGACGGGACTAGAAAAGGAAGTTCAATAGCCAGTAGCCAATAGCTGCCCTTGCATCGTATTTGGTACGTCGGACTAGCATACAGATGAACGGTCTTTCCGATAGGAATTGATTCCTTCGAAAAGATTTAAAACATGCTCTATTTCTAGGCCCGTCAGACTTTTTGAAAAAAAAAAAGTCTGCTGAAGCCCACACACGATCTGAATATCGGATGAAATGATTCCGTTGGACTTTTTCTGCCGGAAAATCCGGTCTTGTGTACGCGGCATTAGGGTAGACATTTGACAGTCTTTATCAAGCCTAATATACAGGGGCATAACTAGAACCTTCAGGGCCCGAACCTTCAGGGCAAGAAACCATGAAGGGGCCCCCTAACCCCCGCCACCTTCCATCCAAGCTCTGGGCTTCCAGTTCTGGGAAGGTGTCCATGAACATCCTCCCAGAACCCTGCCTCAGCTTTTCCTGCCAGGGGTGCGCATCCACCACACTCTATGAAACAGCTAATCATGGTAAAGGGCTAACCCCAGCAGCTCTTTACCATGTGATCAGCTGATCACATGTAAACAGACTTGCCAGTTATCAGCAGTCCTTTCTTCCCACGATTTGTCTGGTTGAGGAAAGGAAAGTCGTTAAAGTAGTGGATGTGATGGAACCGGGGATTGGCATCATGGATGTGCAGCCGACAAATCTGCAACAACTGTGTGATGCTCTCATGTCTCTATAGACCAAAACCTCTGAGGAATGTTTCCAACACCTTGTTGAATCTATGCCGCGAAGAATGAAGGCAAAAGGGGGTCCAACCCGGTACTAGCAAGGGGGACCTAATAAAGTGGCCGGTGAGTGCAGGTCTCCTATTACATCTCATCGTGATTCTAATCGCATCTACTGCTCCAGCCCTGAGGAAGGGGGTGGCTTTCCCCTGAAACACGTTGACTTTAAAGCTCTTAACCAACTGACATTTCAATTAGACCTGTGAGTGATATGAACTGCGATACTGGGTTCACCTCATTACCCACCCTAGAGAATGTTTTGATGAGGGAAAATTGATCTGTTTGCCTTTGCTGGTCAGATAGGGTTGTTTTCCTGGTCAGGGTGAAATTGGGCTCAGTTGACCACAAGATTTTTTTTTTTCCCCTCTTCCTGTGGATCGATGTTACTGTAGATTGTGAGTGGCTGGATTTTTAGATGGTTCTGAATAAGAGTCTCCTTATTCTCCCGTGAGACATGTAAAATGTCCTGGCTATGTGGTCCATGAAGTTCTCCGATGCCGTCAAAGTCTTGTGTTTTTCATTTAATGAAGCATTAGTAATATAACCTTCGTTTTCACCTGCATTTATTTTTGAATTTCATTTTTATTTTTGTCAATACTGACATATGACCACGGATAATATATTACCTTCTTTTGTTCATCCTGTGCTCCTCTCATTTGTTCTTTCTAGTGAAAACATCAAGGCATAATTGAAAAGCCTAATGGATAAAAACGGAATCCTTTTGTAGTAATCACAATGCACGGTTTTTTCGCTCGAGAATTACTTAAGCTGTCCGAACAAGACTGCATTTTTCTTTTCACAGGAAGATAATGAAAACCCTAAATGAAATGACAAGATTGCTTGGCCTAGGTGAAATTCTGGAGTTCAATTATTGTTGATATGAAATTATAGAAGTGAGACTGACAAACATTATGCCAGGACGACATTTCCCATCCTGTAAAGAGAAATGTAATTGTGATACATTGCCATGAATGGCAATTTAACCGTGGGTAATGGACAATCTGATAGTTAAATGGGGTGATTCAAAGGGGAGGCATAGATCAGAGTAGCAACAGGATGGGAAGCAGTGGAAGGAAGAAACTTTTATGACACAGGTTATATTTGTGACGTTAAAGTGAGCCTGTCACCAACCGAGCATTTCAAGCTGAGCATATGATGAAAAACAGAGGTTGCCTTCAGCTTTATGAAAACTACTTGTCAAAGCCATCTCTAGATCCAGAGCTCTAGGCAAATTGGAACTGTGTGCAAACTTGACCTTTCCTTGTTTGTAAATTTACTTTGCCCCGTTACATTGAAGAACCAATAGAAAGGCAACAGGGGTCAGACCAACTTCGACTTATACATGAAAAGTGCAAATTTGATATAACATCATCTGCCTGTATATCTGAATCTATTTGGCGGGTGGCTTTCACTAAAGGTAACCTTTGCTTGAATTGCTTAGGTTTGTGTAGTGTGGTATTGGGGTGACTATGCTCATGTGGTAAGTGCCTTTTCCAACGAGTTGCGTGTGTCCAAACTGTAATTTAGCACATAGCAGCCCACTTTTATTGAACTAAACTGAAAGTTCACGTAAACATCAGTTGCCAACACAGGAGTTCTTCCTCATTAACAGCAGATGTCAACTGAAAATGCTGAGCCTCCTTGCTCCCTTGTCAACAGCACCGCTGCTCTTCTTCTTTTTTTTTTTTTTAATATTCTTTATTTTTACATATTATAAAATTATACATATATTATTCTTTTACATACATTAATACTCAGTCAAATAGTCTGCTCTTCTTACCAGTCCCTTTCACTGTGTTGCCCAACTCTCCTGGTTCACTTGGCTCACTTAGCTTTAAGTCACATCACCCTGCTGCATGGCCCACTCCTGGCCTCTGGATAGGGGTTCTCCTGACTCCCCAATAGGAACTGACTCCTTTGACGAGATCTCCTGTCTCCTCGCTGCTGGTTGAGGAACCTCCGACCAATGGATGAAACCTCCTGTCTCTTGACTTCTGGTTTGGGCACCTCTGACCTCTGGTTGAGACCTCCTTTCTCCTGGCTGCTGGTTGGGGCACCTCCGACCAATGGATGGGACTTTCTGTCTCTTGACTCCTAGCTTTGGCACCTCTGACCCCTGGTTGAGACCTCCTGTCTCCAATATGGAAGCTGTTTCCAAACTGGGAGCCCTGAGCTATCCTCAATGCTGAGCCTCCTGGCTCCCATGTAAACAGCATCGCTGCTCTTCTTACCAGCCCCTCTCACTGTGTTGCCCAACTCTCCTGGTTCACTTAACTCACTTAGCCTTTAGTCACAGCACCCTGCTGCATGGCCCACTCCTGGCCTTTGGATAGGGGTTCTCCTGACTCCCCAATAGGACCTGACCTTTTGGACAAGACCTCCTGTCTTCTGGCTGCTGGTTGAGGCACCTCCGACCAATGGATGAGACCTCCTGTCTCTTGACTTCTGGCTTGGACACCTCTGACCTCTGGTTGAGACCTGTCTCCTGGCTTCTGGTTGAGGCACCTCCCACCAATGGATGAGACCTCCTGTCTCTTGACTTCTGGCTTTGGCACCTCTGACCCCTGGTTGAGACCTCCTGTCTCCAATAAGTCTTTAGTAAGAGCAAAGTTGCAGTGGTGCAGTGGTGAGTTTACAATAAGAGCTCTACAAGTCTACAGAAGGAAAATTCTGCCACAGTGACCCCTGTGGTGGGATGACTATTGCACAGCATTACTGAACCAGAACGTACAGAATGTTTGCAAAGAATGCAGATTTGCTGCAATTGTGCAACAAACTTGGGAGGCCTGGCAAGTCTAGCAATAGCTTAGCAAACTTTCAGCTCAATTGCATGCTATCTGGGGCACTGTCCCTGACAGATGGGTTATCTGTCCCTACTCTATCCACTCACAAAATTAAAACTCGGGAGCAAGGGTCTTAAATAGACTCTTCCTGACCCAAGATGGCTGTCAAATTCACATGGAGTACCAGCATTCACTTGGATGCTGCCTCTCTGTGACCGAGGAAACCATAGAGGAACCATAGAGGATAACTTGCCACAAATTTGTGGCTGTGTTGAATTGTAAGTCTTGTTCACTTGCTGCACATTTTGGGAAAAATTTGTTAAACAGGTTTTCGTTGATTCGGAACAAATTAATAATAAGTAATAATAATAAAAAAAGTTTTTATTATTATTGTTATTTATTATTATTAATTCATTACGTTCCATTTGCTTAGATGCGTTCGTTATTTTGGATAATTTGTAACTTCGGATAAATTCGTATTCGTTACATTCACGAACAGCCAAATTTGAAAGGAAATCCCAATACCTATAATTTAATAGTTAGTTATTATTTTAGAAGTTTTGAATTTTCGATTTTTGAGTTTCCGGATTTCCAAATTTATGATTTTTAGAATATTCCGAAAAAATTGTTAAACTGGTTTTCGTTAATTCAGATTTCAACATTAAGAATTTATGAGTTTACGAACAGACGAATTTTCGAAATTTCTGAATTTGCAAATTTTAGAATATTCAAATTTACGATTATTCGGAAATGGGTTTTCGTAGATCCTGAACAAATTGATAATAAAAAATTTTTTAATATTATTATTATTTTATTATTATTATTATTCATTACATTCCATTTGCTTAGATGTGGCATTGGTTATTTCGGATAATTTGTCACTTTGGATAAATACGTATTTGTTACGTTCACTAACAGTCAAATTTGAAAGGAAATTCCAATACCTAGAATTTAATAGTTATTATTTTAGAAGTTTTTAATTTTCTGGTTTTCGGATTTTTGAATTTTGAGTTTACGAATTTCCAAATTTATGAATTTTCAGATATTTGGAAAAATTTGTTAAACTGGTTTTCGTTAATTGAAATTTGAAATTCTAAGTTTTTTAATTAACGAATTTGTGAATTTTCGAATATTCAAATTTCCGAACATTCGGAAAAATTTGTTAAACGGGTTTTTGTAGATTCGGAACAAATTAATAATAAGTAATAATAATAAAAGTTTTTATTATTATTGTTATTTATTATTATAAGTTCATTATGTTCCATTTGCTTAGATGCATTCATTATTTTGCATAATTCGTAACTTTGGATAAATTCGTATTCATTACGGTCACTAACAGCCAAATTTGAAAGGAAATTCCAATACCTAATTGTTAAACGAGTTTTCGTTAATTCGAATTTCGACTTTATGAATTGATGAATTTTCATATTTACGAATTAGCGAATTTTCGAACATTCTAATTTCCGAATATTCTAATTTACGAATATTCTGAAAAATCTGTTAAACGTGTTTTCCTTGATTCAGATGTTTCCGATTGAACAAATTTGTTGAAAATCGTTAAAAGAACTAATTCGGAACTAAACGAATTGCACGTGTCTACTACACACTACCAGGAAGTGCTGACGCTGGGCCCTATTATAATGGCACCGCATTGGGGCGGAGCGAAGGCACTAACAGCTGCTGAGGGTGTGTGCACCCTGGATTGCTTTCTTCTTTATTTATAACTGTAAGCAGCTTATTTTTAGTTATCACAAGCACTGCATACGTGCCCTTTTTTATTCTTAACTATACTGATATAGTTTCAATGACCCGTAATGGAGAAAGTTGATCTATTATTAAAGATGGTAGAGAGTAGTAGTAAAATTAGCTTTCCGTTGTTTGTGTACCTATCGGATATCCAATCTGTACAGGAGATGCGAAGAGTTTTCGGCAAGCTGCATAGCCGCTATTCATGGATTGAGACAAAGGCCGGGGGTTTATGATTACAGTGTTAGAAGGCACATAATAATACTTTACTTGTGTTCTTGTCTGATATATCTCCATTTATTAAAACCATTGGCCTCCTTGTTTTCTCAGCGCTGACTGCCTCTTGCCAAAGGAAACGGAATTTCTGTGGTCAGATAATGGGAAAATCAATGCGCGGCCACAGCGTGGGTGAAAGAGAAGCAGGCCCCGGAAAGTACTTTAAATACGGCGTTTTTTGTTTTTTATTATTTCTAAATGATTCCCTTTGATTTGGTGAATGGATAAGCCACGAGTCTTTATCTTTTTACTCGATTCCATTACCTGGCCTGTTAACCCCTTCATGGCACCGGGCAGGCAAAACTTAGTCATTGTCGACTATTAATCACAAGCTAGGTTCAGAGCAGAGGAAGACTTGTTTGAAAGTCGTTTGAAGGTCAACGTCTGCGCCTCCGGTATCGAACGCTTGCGGCGGCAATAGGCACGGCTTTGTCTCTCGGGCCGGAGAAATGAATGACTATTTTCTTTGAGTTAGGATTACATTTTTTTTTTTTTTTTTTGCTGAGGGTAGCCTGTAATTGGAACACCAAAACGAAAATCAATTTGTAGGAAGAAAAATAAATGGAAATAAAGATAACACACGAGCTGGAAGAGGGAAGAAAGACGCCTATTAATTTGCTCTGTGTTTGTTTGTATTTCTTACTGTCGTATTACAAGGGGGGAAAGGGATATGGGTTACCAGGCTGGAATATCGCAGGAGATTGGAAAATGTTTTGTAATACTTCTGTTCCCTGAGCTTATAGGCGTCTGATCCTTCCAATAACAGTTGTGCTGGGTAATAAGCGCCTTCATATACATGGATTACAACTGGGGGTCGGGATTTGGGGGATTTGACTTGAATTTCTTGTAGCCATTGATTTGGCATATATTAGAAATCAATTACCGTATATACTTGAGTATAAGCCGAGTTTTTTAGCACATTTTGTTGTGCTGAAAGTGCCCCCCTCGGTTTATACTCGAGTCAAGCACTTTTCTGCAGCAGAGAATGAAATTTCCCAACCCGACTTTGGGGTCCCGTGTCTCGGGGTCACTTGGTGCTAGGAACCCCCAAACTAGCACTACAACATATCAAATTTGGGGTTCCTAGCACAAAGTGGCCCCCGAGATACAGGGCCCCAAAGTCGTCAACTGTGTCCATCTGCAGCAATGTCATTTCGGGACCCTTTGGGGTTCCTAACACAAAGTGGCCCTGAGATACGGGGCCCAAATTCGGTTCAGAAAATGTCATTCTCTGCTGCAGAAAAGTGCTTGATGTTTTTTTCGACCTGAATTTGGGGCTCCCGTATCTCGGGGCCACTTGGTGCTAGGTACCCCAAAATTGGTGTGCAAACCCAGTGGAACTAGCACTACATATCCAAATTTGGGGTTCCTTGCACAAAGTGGCCCCGAGATACAGGGCCCCAAAGTCGGTCAACTGTGTCCATCTGCAGCAATGTCATTTCGGGACCCTTTGGGTCCAGAGACCCCACATTTTGACTGCAGCTAGGGGGCATCTAGGAACCCATAACTACCGAGTTTGAAGTTCGGGTGACCTATGGCTGCAAATGGGCACAGTGAGGCATACAAATGGGCACAGTGAGGCTGCAAATGGGCATTGTTGACCCTCTTTTCCACTTACAGTAGCTGCGCATATCTCACCCTAGGCTTATACTCGAGTCAATACGTTTTCCCATTTTTTTGTGGTAAAATTAGGTGCCTCGGCTTATATTCAGGTCGGCTTATACTCGAGTACACACACACACACACACACACACAACACACAGACACACACACACACACACACACACACAGGGCTGCTGTCAGAAAACATGGGGCCCCCCAGACAGCTTACCTGTGCGTTTATGGTCGTTGTCCTGTTGGAAGATAACCCTTCGCACCAGTCTGAGGTCCAGAGCGCTCTGAAGCAGGTTTCCATCAAGGATGTCTCTGTACATTGCTGTATTCATCTTTCCCTCGACTCCTGACTAGTCTCCCAGTTCCTGCCACTGAAAAATATCCCCACAGCATGATGCTGCCACCACCATGCTTCACTGTAGGGATGGTATTGGCCAGGTGATGAGCGGTGCCTGGTTTCCTCCAGACATGACGCTTGCCATTCAGGCCAAAGAGTTCAATCTTTTGTTTCATCAGACCAGAGAATTTTGTTTCTCATGGTCTGAGAGACCTTCAGGTGTCTTTTGGCAAACTCCAGGCAGGCCGTCTTGTGCCTTTTACTGAGGAGTGGCTTCTGTCTGGCCACTCTACCTTCGCCCCAGTCTGAGGTTCAGAGCGCTCTGGAGCCTGTTTTCATCAAGGATGTCTCTGTACATTGCTGTATTCATCTTTCCCTCGACTTCTGACTAGTCTCCCAGTTCCTGCCGCTGAAAAACATCCCCACAGCATGATGCTGCCACCACCATGCTTCACTGTAGGGATGGTGTTGGCCAGGTGATGAGCGGTGCCTGGTTTCCTCCAGACATGATGCTTGCCATTCAGGCCAAAGAGTTCAATCTTTTGTTTCATCAGACCAGAGAATTTTGTTTCTCATGGTCTGAGAGACCTTCAGGTGTCTTTTGGTAAACTCCAGGTGGGCTGTCATGTGCCTTTTACTGAGGTGTGGCTTCCGTCTGGCCACTCTACCATACAGGCCTGATTGGTGGAGTGCTGCAGAGATGGTTGTTCTTCTGGAAAAGTTCTCCTCTCTACACAGAGAAAATCTAGAGCTCTGTCAGAGTGACCATCGGTTCTTGTAAATAGTGCTACTATATGGTAAAGATAAACATAAAGTACCGTCGTCCTGAAATTTAGAAAAAAATAGAAATGGCAGAAAAACTGAGGCAACTATGGACTTTCATGGTACGGATAAGGACTCACATAACAATGTATATAGAAAAATATATAAAGATTTATTACAACAAAATAAGAAAGAATCATACAATGAATGAAAAAAGGGGCAAATAAAAACAAGAGACAATATTGAGATAATACAATACAGAGTCTTTTCCTATAATTGGACAGTGCAACACATAATTATTGGTCCCTGATAACGGAAGCAATGTAGTGATATTCGAACTGTCACAAGATGGCACTCAACATGTTTCGCGGACTGGCCGCTTCTTCAGGAGTATATATTAAGAAAAAATATGTCTGTATGGTTGTCTCTAGAGAGGGGGAGATTGAAAAATAGTTAACTATTTTTTTTGTTATTTAGGATTCTTATTTATTTGTATATTTGTATATTCATTTTACATTTATGTATTCATTTTTTATTATTCATATAATAATACATAAAATAAAAATAAATAAAATAATAATAAATAACCCTAACCCCATCTCCTAATCTTAACCCTAACCTAAACTGAACTCAAACCCCTTACCCTAATGAAAAAACATTATAATAAAAGAATAATAATTAAAAGAAGAAATAAAAGCTAATGGAAAAGCTAAAAAAAAGCTGAAATACCTAGCAACAAATGATGCAGCAGTTAATAGTTTTCTCAATTGGCTAATAAAAAAACGTTGAAGCACAAAAAACGCTGCATGCAAACGCGCAAGTTGCGCAAAATATGCACCTGAAAAAAAACGTTCAAAGACGCTACGCTGAAGTGTGAATGCAACCTTACTGATGTTTTGTACAGGGGCAGATTATGGCCCTCTCTCTGGAGTCTACACCTCTTTTCATACCAGGAGGTACTGTATTTTGCTTTCTTTGGAAACTGAATTGAATGCTATTATTAAATCTTTGATCTACCAGAACACCCAGATCCTTCTCAATTACCAACTCCCCCGTCTGGGGCCTTTAGTAAAAAAAAAAAAAAAAATTGTGAGGGTGGAAGCTTGTATCTGCCACAGTCATGAAAACTCACTCCTCTTGTTGCAATAAAAAAAGTCTCCTTCTTCCTGTTGCGTGCTTCATAATCAAAGATAAAAAGAAATATTGCCAGAAAAGTGAGATCAATTTTCCCACAGGGGAGTATATTCATTATCAGTTTGTTTTGGTGACCATGGTACAGAACACTTTTAAAAGAGATAACCAGAAAGATGAGACCAATGTTTTCCAAAAAGAGAAATTAAAAATAAAATGTGTATAAATTTAGTTTTGGATCGAGTGCAGGAGTTTTAGAACTTCTATCAGGTTTTTATTACTGTTTATGACCCCACAAGGAAATATATTTATTATCAGTTTTGTTTTGGTGACCATGGCACAGGACTTTATTGGAGAGATTTCCCTTCACTTAGGCCCCTTTCACACTGGGGCGTTTTTCAGGCGGTAAGGCGCTATAAATAGCGCCTGTATACCGCCTGAAAAAATCCGGCCCCATTCACTCCAGTGTGAAAGCCGGCGGGCTTTCACACTGGAGCGGTGCGCTAGCAGGACGGTAAAAAAAGTCCTGCTAGCAGCATCTTTGGAGCGGTATAGGAGCGGTGTATTCACTGCTCCTATACCGCTCCTTCCCATTGATTTGAATTGGACACCGCGGTAAAACCGCGGCAATACCGCCACAAAGCGCCGCTACGGCGGCTCTCTGCGGGGCCTTTAACCCTTTTTCGGGGGGTAAAACCGCACCGCGAGTGGCCGAATACTGCGGCTAAAACGACGGTAAAGCAGCACTAAATATAGCACTGCTTTACCGTCGCCGCGGCTCCCCGCCCCAGTGTGAAAGGGGCCTTATTGTCCCAGTGACAATGGTTACAGGAGGTAGGAAGTGAAGGAAAATCTGTGAAACATAGAGAAATACATATTTTTTTTTTCTGGTAGAGAAGAGGAGGAAATAATGCATTTTCCTCAGCAAATAAACGCAAAACAACTAAAACATTTTCTTTTTCTCATACTGTTAAAAAAAAAAAAAAAAAAGTTTCCCTTTTGATGTTTCAACACAGGAGGAAGAGGGCCATTATCATTTAAATTAAAAAAAAAAAAAAAAAGAAATGGAAAAAAATAAGAAAAAAGAAAAAGGAAAAAAGGAAAAGAAAATGAAATAAAATAAAAAATAAATAAAATTAAAAATAAAAACAACAAAAAAAGCCTCCACGCTCAGAACAGACCCAACTATTTACCTAGACTTTCCATTTAAACCTCTTTCTTTTTGCAGAGTCTGGTGGCTCAGGGAGAATAGTTTACAATTCCTTGCAGCGGCCATCTAGAAATACCGATATCGATTACAAGTCCCTTCTGTGGTTCAATATACAATGAAAACATTGTAAGATACACAACTCTGTTTTCTTTACTGCCCCCCCAGGGAAATATTGGAATATCTCTGGATTTAAGGTCTGTGTGTTTGTATTTACATGGCTGCTGTCCAGGAATCTGCAGTATTTCCAGCAGCAGTCTGCAAAGATAACACAGTGTGCCATTTAGGATGAGGAGGGGCTCATAGAAAATGTCACATTTGGCTTGATGGACATTTTAGAAAAGAATCTGGTTCCCTGTTTTAAACTTCAGGCAAGCGGCAAACAAGACCGTTAAAAATACTCATTTGGAAACCACTTTATTTGCATTTTTTTATTTATTTGATTTATTTATTTCAGTTACTTGTATAGCGCTGTCAATTTACGCAGCGCTTTACATATACATTGTACATTCACATCAGTCCCTACCCTCATGGTCCCACCTCTAAGGTTGTAAAGGGCAACCTGAAGCATCGCTCTGCGGAGAACCGTGGTTGTCCAAGAGTGGAATGTGGTGGGGTGGAGTAGACAATGGACCACTTCTTGCTTCAGTGCCCCTTCAATATAGTCTGGGTATGTATATATCTACAAGCGGGTGGGTGGGGCTCTGGGTATCCCTTTCCTTTCCCGCTTGAGTTATGCACTCCGCACTCCGCACGGTCGTACGGGGCCTTTGAGACACATCGGGATTATGATTTTGAGACACTTTTTCTAGTTAGCTTAGTAGTCCATTTCTTCACATGGAATGCACGGTGTCAGGTCTCCATTTCTGAAAAAAGTCCTTTCCTTTCCTCTGGGTGAGGTTGGGAAGATTCGGGGTGTTGAGAATAACAGGTGGCAGCCGGGGGCCTGGACAAAGGCGTAGAGGAATGTCAGATCCCCGTACCTGCTGTTTGTCAGTCTCTGGGTGGGCGGCTTCTCTTTCTGTCCTTTCACGTCCCCTAGATTTTTATATAAGATTGTAATTTTGGAAAAAGGCCGCATGCATGGGTTACATGTGTAATGGTTTCTTAGTCTGAGGCTGTGTTTAGGTGGAGGTTATGGCTTTGTTTAGGTTGGTATATTTAGTTTTCTTTATGTTTTTGCTATGCTGATGTAAACTATTTTTGTTTATATATATTTATTTATTTTGTATATATGTAAATATGTTTTTATTATGTTTGTAAGATTTTTAATAAACAAAAATGTACACTCTTATGCCCCTTACACACGGTTGGAAATTCCGACCACAAAATCCGTCGGATTTTTTCCGACGGATTTTGTCCGACACTGGTGTTGCATACACACGGTCGGACAAAGTTGTTGGAAAATCCGATCATTCTGAACGTGGTGACGTTCGTTGTGTACGACGGGACTACGTAGAGGCTAGTAGCCAATAGCTTTGGTCTTGTAATGTGATCTGAGCATGCTTGGTAACTTTGTCCGTCGGAATTCGCTACACACGATCGGAAAAAGTCTGACAGGACTTTGTTGTCGGAAAATTTGAGAGCAGGATCTCAAACATTTTCCATCGGAAATTCCGACGGAAAAAGTCCGATGGAGCCCACACACGGTCGGAATTTCCGACAACATGGTCCGATAGGACATTTTCCGTCGGAAAATCCGACCGTGTGTACGGGGAATAAGGTCCCTAACTCACATTCATACACATACTAGGGCCAATTTAGACAGGATCCAATTACCCTACCAACATGTCTTTGGAGTGTGGGAGGAAACCGGAGTACCCGGAGGAAACCCACACAGGCACAGGGAGAACATTCAAACCCAGGCAGGTAGTGTCGTGGTTGGGATTCGAACCAGCAACCCGTCTTACTGCTAGGCGAAAGTGCTATCCACTACACCACTGTGCCACCCACTTCCGATGTAAACACCCCGACTGGCCCTCAATGGCCACTACAGCGGCAGTACAGCTCCGGGAAAAATCCCCCCCCCCCCCATCATGCTGATTGGACAATGAAGAAGACACAATGATAAGTTATCACCCTGCTCTCTCTTCCTGTTTCCATGATGCCTGATTGGCTTCTAGTGCTGGCCCTCCCTCTCCCGGTCTGCATGTGGCTGTCCAGGGCATTACAGGAGGTCAAGATAAATTCAAATATGTACAGAAGTAAAAAAAAATGAATGTTATAATTTTAAACTTGGATAAAAAAAGAAAAGGAGCGCCCGGTGTCCAGAGAAATTAAATTTCTAAAGTATGTTTCATAGACGTTTATTAAAAAGTAGCAACGTGTACATCAAGCCAACGCATTTCAGGGGAATATTGCGCCTTTCTTTTTATCCAAGTCTACATGCTGAAAGGACCGTAAGGTTGCACAGAAAAGGCAGCAGCCCAAACTCCAAGAGGGCCCACCGCCACCACCCATAACTGGGCACAATAAGGCATTGCTTCCTTTTTTGCCCACACAAATACAGACAGGACCAGTGACCAGTCCAGTGCGGTCTCCAACACAAGCTAGATAATTGTAAACATGTTCACCTCAAGTGGCCGAGTGTTAGAAACCATGAAATCAGGCCGAGACAAAAGTACAGTTAAATCGCACTTGTTTAATACTAAAAGTAAAAAGAACAAATGTAGTGAAAACATAGCCAGAGTTCAGAAACCGGAACGGATAGTCAGCCAAGCCAGAAGTCAGGGATCAATGTAGTGGTATAGCAAGCAGGAGCTGGAGCCAGAAGGGATGTCAACAAAGCCAGTCTTTAAACAGGAACGCAGGAGATAGTTTCTTGTGATGTGACCATGGCGAAGGCCGAGCTCCCCTGGACTGGACGGCTTAAGTAGGCAGGACTGACGAGCAGGATATCATCAACAGCTGAGTAACTGTGGAGAGAGATGGGAGCTGGCAATTAGCCGACAGCTGAGCGGCCAGCTCAGAGAAGGAAGGGCTGAGCCCAGCCCTGACACCTAGCCATATTTGCTATTTCTTAAAGGACACAGGATCATTCGAATTTAGGGAACACTGGGTTATAACACTGGGTTATACTGCCGCCTTTACAAGGTATTGGACACTGGAAAACAAAAAAAAGCCATTGGCCAGCCAAGTAAAACCTCTTCCACATACAGCACTAGAGGCTACTATTCTCACATCCTATGAATCCGTACAAAACTTATTACATCACCAATTCACTTCGGGCAGGGAAGGTACAAGCATTTTATCCATGACGATACAGGTTTTCAAACTCTCCGAGCAGTGATTTTAATAATGCTTAAAGTGAAACAATAAAAATGAAATGTTCCTTTAAATATCGTGCCCCTTAGTCTGACTGTGAAGTGGCGCATCTTTCTCATGTGTTTTACTGTGCTACAGAAAAATTAAATTTCTAAAGGAAAAATGTCATTTAAAATTGCTTGTGGCTGTAACATATTGCCGGATCCCAGCAATTTAGATAAAAGTCAATGGAAAAATCGGCGTGGGTCCCCCCCCCCAAAAAAAAAATCCATACAAGACCCTTCGGTTTTGGTATTGGTTTTAAGGGGAACTCCAGGGCAAAATTTAAGAAAATAATTATGTGGGGTCCCCCCCAAAATCCATAATAGACCCTTATCCGAGTAAGCAGCCATGGCAGGCCAGGAAAGGGGGGGAACGAGCGAGCGCCCCCTCTCCTGAACCATACCAGACCGCTTGCCCTCAACATAGGGAGGGTGCTTTGGGGCCCCCCCAGAGCACCTTGTCCCCATGTTGATGGGGACAAGGGCCTCATCCCCACAACCCTTGCCCGGTGGTTGTGGGGGTCTGCGAGCGGGGGCTTTTTGGAATCTGGAAGCCCCCTTTAACAAGGGGGCCCCCAGATCCCGGACACCCCTCCCATGTGAACGTTCAACTCGAAGATCGAGCTCATCCCTAGTGTTAATGGATTTAATAAACAAACGACTTTCCAAACTACGAATCGTTATCACGAATATATATATACATACATAAATATTGAATCAAATCGATATACATGCAAAACAAATCGATTTGGTATAACGAATATCAAGATACAAAAATAACGAATTATCCGAAAACAGATTAACGTAACATAACGAATATAACAGAACTAAATCATGTAGTTTACAAATGAAAACAAAACGAAATTTTCCGTTGTGCATAAGTCTAATTGCCATTGTTTTCTTGTGTTTTTCCCTGAAAGGGTAAAAACATTGGATAATTAGTGCCGTGTCACTCACAGCTGTGTTGTGTGTACACTCCCACTGCTTTTTTACAGCTTTATTAAGTATTGCAGTTTCCTGCCTCTACTCTCCACACGAGGGTCACAGGCCTTACATGGCTTGTCCTTGCTGCTGCCTTAACAGTGCCCAACCTCTGGCCATATAACAAAATCTTCTGCCCCGTAGTGGGTTGTGTGTACCTGAGATACTTTAGCTGTGTATTCATTACCTTCCTTGTACCACAATTACTGGACCTCTCCAGGTCACAATTCTCTAACAGCTCTGGGGTGGCCTGCAACATTCCTCCCAAGAGGTCCCGACACTGATAGTTTGGATCGTTGTCCTTTGTTTGAGTCCTATGCACTCTTCAGTGTCTTCAGTGTCTTCTTCAACTCCCTTAGGTGTATCTCCCTCTTCCAATTGTAGGCAGGTGCAGTCTGTACTCCCCACTGCAGGTGGCTCTCGACCGAAACAGCAATGCAGAAGGGGAAGGAAGCTATGAGGAACTTGGTTCCTCTGACTTCCTGAGGTCACAAGAAGACAGTTGCCCAATTGGACACTGGCACCCCATGTGACTCTAGCAGTAATCTTGAGCCTTTTTAAGACTCTGGCTCCCGGATTTGATGCGCTTTATGCGAGTGGCTAGTGTAGGGACAGGTTCCTTGGCTGGCAGGGACAGTACGTAGAGGTAGGGAGAGGTACTGAGGAGTAGGGACAGTACAGGGACTATGTCTACCTTGCTCCAGGAAGTGTCCCCTTTTGGATGTGGGGGGCAGAAGACACTACTGGGGGAGATAATGTGAAGGGGCAGAGGACACCACTATGGGAGGTGGCAAAGGGCCAGAAGACACCCCAGACTCTAACAGGTTTTCTTCTAAGATTGCCCTGTATTTGGCTCCATCCATCGTCCCATCAACTCTGAGCAGCTGCCCTGTCCCTGCTGAAGAAAGGCATCTCTACAACATGATGCTGCCACCACCATGTCTCACAGTGGGGATGGTGTGTTCAGGGTGATGTGCAGTGTTAGTTTTCCGCCACACATAGCATTTTTCTTTTAGGCCTAAAAGTTACATTTTGGTCTCATCTGACCAGAGGACCTTCTTCCACATTTGCTGTGTCCTCCACGTGGCTTCTCACAAACTGCAAACAGGACTTCTTATGACTTTCTTTTAACAATGTCTTTCTTCTTGCCACTCTTCCATAAAGGCCAGATTTGTGGAGAACACGACTAATAGTTGTCCTGTGGACAGATTCTCCCCCCTGAGCTGTGGATCTCTGCAGCTCCTCCAGAGTTACCATGGACCTCTTGGCTCTTCTCTGATGAATGCTCTCCTTGCCCGGTTGGTCAGTTTAGGTGGATGGCCATGTCTTGGTAGGTTTGCAGTTGTGCCCATACTCTTTCCATTTTTGGATGATGGATTGAACAGAGCTCCGTGAGATGTTCAAAGCCTGGGAGATTTTTTTTACAACCCAACCCTGCTTTACACTTCTCTACAACTTTATCCCTGACCTGTCTGGTGTGTTCCTTGGCCTTCATGAGGCTGTTTGTTCACTAAGGTTCTTTAACAAACCTCTGAGGGCTTCACAGAACAGCTGTATTTATACTGAGATTACACACAGGTGGACTCTATTTACTAATTAGGTGATTTTGAAGGCAATGGGTTCCACTAGATATTAGTTAGGGGTATCAGAGTAAAGGGGCCTGAATACAAATGTACCCCACACTTTTCACATATTTATTTGCAAAACATTTTTTAAAACCATTTATCATTTTCCTTCCACTTCACAATTATGTGCCACTTTGTGTTGGTCTATCACATAAAATCCCAATAAAATACATTTACATTTTTGGTTGTAACAAGTACAAATTTGCAAAATTTCAAGTGGTATGAATACTTTTTCAAGGCACTGTTCATTAGTTCACTACTTCATGTGCAAAACAATTTTTAAAGAGGAACTGCAGTCTGCTCAAATTTGTAATAAAAACATCTTTGCCATTCTGAAGCTTCCCTCCAACCACTTTGCGTATTATTTTATATATACTGTGATTCTGTACTTGCCAAATATGCTGCAGAAAACTCCCTCCACTGAGTCTGGCTGCAGCCATTTTAACTGTGGGCAGCTAAAGCTGCTGCCTGTTCACTTCCTGGATTTACACAGACACACAGAGGCACACCTCCAGCTCTGCAGCTCTCATTGGCCCTCTTGTGACTCGTCCCCCCTCCCTTTCTGGCAAACTTTCAGGAGAGTGAGAGAGAGAGAGAGAGAGAGAGAGAGAGAGAGAGAGAGAGCTGTGCATGATGTCATACGCCTAGGCTAATGACCAGACAAGAAACAGGAAGTGGGCTGTATAAGGGATTTACTGGCAGACATTTTTTTTTTACTATCCAAAGTTAAAACAACAACAAGGGCAGAAGATTTAATAGATGGAAAGTTGAAAAAAATGGCTGAAGTTCTGCTTTAATTTAAATAACATTAGTGCAAAGTCCACAAAGCCCATGTGTAAAGTGTGCCAATAATAATCAGCAAACAAATAAAATTATGACTGCCTATTTCATTTCTTGAGGTGCTAAAATGGCAGAGAAGTACAAAACCCCCAAATGACCCCATTTTGGAAAGTAGACACCCCACAAAAAATTAAAAAAATAATTTTTTTTTTTCTTCAAAAAGTTGTCACTAAATTAAATATAAAATAAAATTATATATCAAAAAAACTATCAAAAAGAAAAAAAATGAATGTCCACTTATTAAATCAAACCCAAAGGTTGTAGGCATAATAATCAGATGTCTTTCAAATTGTTTTTTCTTATTTCTCACACACTACACCACTAGTGTGCCCACAAGCAGAAACCCCTTTGGGTGACCTTCTCACCTTATTGAATGGACCATAATGTTTGCATGAGGGTCAAACAAGCCTTGCGTAGCTTTGCCGGCTAGCTAGTTAGTAAAACTTCCCCTCCACTCCTCCAATGGACATCAATTACGTAGAAGCATAGGACTCCTGACAAATTATTTGTTCTGCAAAATGCTTTGCTGAGCAATATCCCAAAGAAGGGGGAGTTTACTAAGAAACAGAGAACTCAATACCATTGTTACTGATCATTTAATTACAGACCGGCTACAGCTGTGTTGACGTGGACATTGTTTGTCTCCTTTCCAATATAAATGCTGTCTATCAATATGCAGAGGATTGTTTGGCTAAAATATTGGCTTGTGGAACAATACTGTAATAAGTAATTGCTCCAATGCCCTTTGATGGAGATCGTCTCTTTTGGGCTTCACTTGAGAACTTTTTTCAGATGTTACTCCTGTGCCACAACAAAAGAACAAACTTTATTTTTCCCCTGAAAGCAAAAAGAGTTTCTTATCTATTCCATGCCATCTAAGCGAGGCCAAAACCTGGAACCCAGTTTAATTTCATGTCCTGGGCTACCAAGTTCTCCACACCTGCGGACAAATCCTCCTCATAAGAGATGTGCCCCAGCTTTCCAAAGTGGAAGAACATGTATTAGCCTTTAGGGCATGGGTCTCAAACTGGCCGCCCTCCAGCTGTTGCAAAACTACGAGTCCCATCAGGCATTGCAAGGCTGACCGTTACAAGCATGACTCCCACAGGCAGAGGCATGATGGGACTTGTAGTTTTGCAACAGCTGGAGGGCCGACAGTTTGAGACCCCTGCTTTAGGGACACCTGGACCTCCAGCATCTCCAATGCATGGGTAAAAGACACGGTGCCCTGGGGCTATGAACTAGCGTTTCAGTCTCTGCCTCCACCTTTCTTCATCCTGTCCAATCTTCCAACCTTTTCACACAGGCTAACGGATCTTCTTGTTGCTTTGGCAAAACAATCTAAGTCAATGAGTTATGACCATTGTTCCTCAAGCAGAAAGGTTTCAAAGTTTCTTCTCAAACCTGTTCACTGTTACCAAACCAAACCAAGGTATCTGCCCTTTAGTGGATCAAGGCACTCAATGCCTTCCTTTGAGCATAATTATTTGGCTTGGAAAGAAGTCGGTCATAGCCTCCCTCCATCAGGGAGACTTTCCAGCACCTGTAAACATCAAGGCTGCATATTTACGTGTCCCTATATGTTCACTGCACCAGTGCTACCTCCATTTTGCTTATGCAGTGTACACACGAGCGGACTTTTTTCGACTTTGTGTGCTTGTGTGTGGCCAAGTCCGTTCGTTAGGTCCAATACCGTTGGACCTAGTCCGTCAAAGTCCGCTCGTGTGTACGCCGGACAATTTGATCGTGTGTGGGCTCCAATAGAACAAATCCGCCGGACAATTTGATCGTGTGTGGGCTTCATCGGACCTTTGCTGTCTAAAAATCAGACGGACTTTAGATTTAAAACATGTTTCAAATCTTTCTGACGGACTTGAGTCCGGTCGAAAAATCAGTTTGTCTGTGTGCTAGTCCGACGCTAGGGCAGCTATTGGCTACTGGCTATGAACTTCCTTATTCTAGTCCGGTCGTACGTCATCACATTCAAATAAGTCAGACTTTGGTGTGCTTGTGTGTGGCCAAGTCCGTTCGTTCGGAAAAAAGTCAGTCGGAACCCCACCAAAAGTCAGTAGGGAAGACCGTTGCACCTAGTCCGTCGAAAAGTCCGCTCGTGTGTACGCGGCATTACTATCAGTTTGTTGCTGATCTCTTTGTTTTGTCTTCTGCACTCTTGCCCTGTACACACGATATGATTTTCCGACAACAAATGTTGGATGTGAGCTTGTTGTCGGAAAGTCCGACCGTGTGTATGCTCCATAGAAAATTTGTTGTCGGAATTTCCGCCAACAAATGTTTGAGAGCAGGTTCTCAAATTTTCCGACAACAAAAATTCTGAGCGTGTGTACATAAGTCCGATGCACAAAAGTCCACGCATGCTGGGAATCAAGCAGAAGTGCCGCACTGGCTATTGAACTTCATTTTTCTCGGCTCGTCGTACGTGTTGTACGTCATTGCGTTCTTGACGTTCAGAATTTCTGACAACATTTGTGTGACCGTGTGTATGCAAGACAAGTTTGAGCCAACATCCTTCGGAAAAAAAATCCACGGTTTTGTTGTTGGAATGTCCGATCGTGTGTACACGGCATCAGTTTGTTGCTGATCTCTTTGTTTTGGCTTCTGCACTTTTAGTGATCACCAAGGTCCTAGCTCCAGTGCTAGCCTTGCTACACTTTCAAGTCCTTTCATTGTTCTGGAAGATTCTTGCAACAGATGCCAGCCTTACAGTCTAGGGGTGACATCCTCGACACCCTCACAGTACCCACACAGAAACGTAGTCACCAGTGGAAGCTGTTCTCTCAATCAACATACTGGAGCTCTAAGTGATTTGGCTGTCTCATTGCTGAACCTCTCAGCTGCAGGGCCATCCAGTGAGGTTTTGTTCTGACAATGTGACGCCAGTGTGGAGCTGACAAGGAAGGAGCTTCAGATATGGAATTAGGTTAGGTTAAATTAGGTTGTACTGATCCCAGAGGGTCACCATGGAATCCATTGCTGCCACTAAAAGATCCTTGCATCTGGAGACAAACCACATTGCTATTGAACCTGCAAGTCAAGAGGTCAACATTAGGTGTCCTCCACCTAAGGCATACGAGGTGTGTATAAAAAGTCCGGTGAATGGTATCAGAAAAAAAGCAAAACAGAAGATACAAACAAATTTCCTTTATTGGCCTTCAAAATAACTGCCATCCTTTACAACAACTGAAACTGTCAGCAAAGGCCTCTTTAGAAATCGATTGCAGAACCACTGTCACACAATCTTGGATTGTTGCCACGTACCCAAAATGTGCGCATTTCATGACGCTCTTCAGGCGAGGAAACAGAAAGCAATCGTAGAGTCAGTCGCCAATCTCATGCCAGCATTTGTCACGCTCGCTCTATCATGTCTAGGGTTCTGCTTGTCGATGGCCAACTCGAACGGGGTTCATCCTCAGTCGCTTCCTTCCCAACACGAAAGCTTTTGAACCAGTTGCAAACACATTTTCTGCTCGCGACTTCCATCCTGTACACTTGCACCAACATTTCATGCATCTCCGCCGTTTTCTCCAATTTTTAGCAGAACTTGATGTTCCCTCGTTGCGCAATTGCACTGTGACCCTACCTCTCACACTGACTATGTTCGACTGCTCATGGCGGGTTTACCCTGATGGTCACGTGTACCCCATGCTAGGTGGTGCTTCTCGATGTGTCCCTGGATAGCAATGTGCTTGTGTGTGCACCTGGCCCATGTTGCTGTTCAGATGGTGGACCATTCATTGAACTTTTTAGACACACCTCCTATGATCTGATCACCTCTGGGTGAAGAGGCTGTTTTCCTGCATTCGGAAATCATCAGCTATGGTAATCTGCTTACCAACTGTCCACTCTGAAAATGTGGGCAGCGGACAAGGCTGGAACGTGAAGCTTTGCCCTTGCTAGAATCTTTCCAACCTCTCCTGCTACAATGAGACTTCTTTTTTACATCCTGATTTTTATTTATTTTTTCAATACAAGCCATAACTAAATTTGGTATGAGACTCTTCCACTTGGGGGAAGAGAGAAGAAGAAGAAGGGAAAATAAGCACAATGAACAAATCAGTTTCAAAATTCCTTTGCAAAGTAAAAATTCCCTTGCAAGGTGAACAGCCCATTTTCCTTTTTGTAAATCATCCCCCGGTAAGTCTACAAATGGGAATGATACAGCCTGGTGGATCTAAAACCAGGAATCGCCTTGTTCTGTGAGGTCGGTATCAGAGGAATGGACTGTGCTCTCTAGCCCCATACACACGATCGGACTTTCCGACAACAAAACTGTGGAATTTTGTTCGAAGGGTGCTGGCTCCAACTTGTCTTGCATACACACGGTCACACAAATGTTGGCCAACAATTATGAACGTGGGAACGTACAAGACATACGGCGAGCCGATAAAAAGAAAGTTCAATAGTCATGTGATATCTCCATTACAAACGCTAGTTTTACAAGACCGAGCGCTTCCGGCTCGTCCTTGATTCCGAGCATGCATGTTTGTACTTTGGACTTTTGTCCGACGGACTTGTGTACACACGAACGGAAAGTCCGACAAGACACATTTTTTGGTGGAAAATTTGAGAACATGCTAGCCAACATTTGCTGGTGGAAAGTCCGACGTCAATTGTCCGATGGAGCATAAACACGGTCGGACTTTTCCGCCAACAAGCTCACATCCAACATTTCCCGTCGGAAAATCCAATCGCGTGTACGCGGCATCTGGCCCTTATTAAGTTGAACTTTGTCTGTGAAGCTGTCAGAAATAGTAGAAAATGCCTCCTAATAAGCAGTTTTTACATTGAAATCGGCATCAGCTGGCCTCGGTTATCTAGAGAATGTTGACACGGCTTTCTTCACTCAATGATAAGAGGGTAACTTTCTACAATAAACAATTTATCACCTCCACTATAAAAACCACATTCTGTTTTACATTTCTCTATGTAATGCAGTAAAAGCTGATTCATCTGTCTCAGTACCTTAGTAAATTTTTACTCTTAATCCCATAAATCTGCAGGCCTTGACCCCTCAGTACATCATTCTGGGAAATTAGAGTCATGCCTGCTGATATGGTATGAAAACATTGTGCTGCGTGATAAGGACAGGCCGTGGGACCTCCTTAAAAGCATAATTAGTTAAATAAGCCAGTGTTATTACCAGTTCAGCATGCCAGGGCTGTGAAGGAGTAGATTGTATAGTTTGTACTTGTCTGAGATCCACAAAAACCTGCACAGATATCAAGCATTCCCGAGCTCCGAGGCCCGCTCTCCATGGTGCTGAAACCAACGCAATCCCAGATTCTTACTGAATTTATCCCAGGCTTGCAAGTACTAGCATGAGGCTTCAGGAGCAACCGCGTGATGTGTCTGAAATTAAAGAGATATGTCTGAATAGTTGAACCCCTATCAACAAATCAAGGGGTGAGATAATGATACAGGAACTATCAGTGAACAGATGTTTACCTAATCACCCTACCAGGTACCAAAGATCACTGTGAAGATGACCACGGTGCCAATAGTTTCCTGGAACATCAGGGGACTGAATGACCCTCTAAAACGCACCATGGTGTCAACGCTGTTACGTAAACACCTGCCTGCAATCTGTGCCTTACAAGAAACGCATCTTACCGCTGACTCTGTGGCTTGTTTGGGGTTCCGGTGGGTAAGAAGGGCATACCACTCCTCTCACACCTCATTTTCTAGAGGTGTGAGTGCACTGGTGCATATTTTATTTATTTATTTATTACAGGATTTATATAGCGCCAACGGTTTACGCAGCGCTTTACAATATAAAAGGGAGAATACAATAAAAAATACAAGAGAATTAAGAGGGCCCTGCTCAGAAGAGCTTACAATCTAATAGGGTGGGGGAGGTGATACAAAAGGTTGTAACTGTGGGGAATGAGCTGATGGAAGTGGTAAAAGATTAGTTGGAGACATGATAGGCTTCCCTGAAAAGATGAGTTTTCAGGGATCGCCTGAAGGTAGCTAGATTAGGGGATAGCCGGACAGGTTGAGGTAGCGAGTTCCAGAGGATGGGAGAGGCTCTGGAGAAATCCTGGAGACGAGCATGGGAGGAGGAAACAAGAGAGCTTGACAGGAGGAGGTCTTGAGAAGAGCAGGGAGGACGGTTTGGGATATGTTTGGAGACAAGATTGGCGATGTAGCTTGGGGCAGAGTTGTGGATGGCTTTGTAAGTGGCTTTGCATAGTTCCTTAGACTATGAGGAAGTAGACTCGGTGATTGATAATGAGGGAAGGTATATTTTTTTACTGTGCCGTTTATATGCTCTTAAATGTATTCTCGCTTTTGTCTATATACCCCCACCTTATGATAACCAGAACGCGATCGGAATTCTCGTCGGAAAAAGCTCTGATGGTTTTCTCGTCGGAATTCCGACGGAATTTCACTCAAACTGTCTTGCCTACACACGGTCACACCAAATTCCGACAGTCAAGAATGCGGTGACGTACAACACTATGAGGAGCCGAGAAAAGTTCAATGCTTCCGAATTTTGCGCATCGGAATTGCTACAGACGATCGGAATTTCTGTCTGAAAAATTGAGAACATGCTCTCAAATTTTTGCTGGCGGGAATTCGGCCAGCAAAATTCCGATGGAGCCTACACACGGTCGCGTTTTCCGATGAAAAGCTCTCATCGGTCTTTTGCTGGCCGAAATTCCGATCGCGTGTAAGCGGCATTAGAGCACTGCTGGAATTTCAAATCAAACACCACGAGGTACCATTATTTGCTATGGGGGACTTCAACTGCTACACAGACCCTATTTTAGATAAACACCCACCAGTGATGAATAGCAGGGGAACTAAACGTACAGCCTTAAAAAAATTCATAGATGAGGTGGGATGGAAGGATCCGTGGACAGCTAAATACCCGGGGTTGAAGCAGTTCTCATGCTTTTCTAAGACCCACTCCTTGCTGTCACGTATAGATCTGTGCATATGCTCTTATGCGACAGAACGATACGTTTCGGGGGTTAAATATGCCCCCCAAAGTGTATCAGATCATTCCCCATTGGTGGTGCAGCTGGAGGTGCGGTTACCATCAGATCTGGCGAGAGCTCCGTGGAAGTTGAACGCCTTCTGGCTCCATTTATTCCCCTCACATGAGCGGGTGGTGACACAAATTATAGACTTTTGGCGTAATCATAGAGAGGAGATAAATGCCATTATTACATAGGAGGCCTTTAAGGCACTGCTAAGAGGAATCTTTATCAGAGAGATCCAATCGATTAAACGCTCAGAGGGAGTACATGGAACAGTTGGCACATGACACGGAAAAAACATTTGTTGAGAACCCAACGGATAGTAATAGAGAGGCATGGGTAGCCACTCAGGATACCATGAACCGTATGACCGCCTCGGCGTCAGAGAATAAGAGTTTTTTCAACAGGTCAGCCTCCTATGAGGGATGGGAACACAAGGGTCGCCTCTTAGCAAAAATGACCCATGCCCACCAACTGTCCCCCTCTATTGGGGCAATACGAACAGACACTGGACAAGTCACAAACTCTCTCTCTCAGATAATGTCCACTTTAGTGGACTACTACTCCTCCCTGTATGAATCTAAACAGATCTACACAATAGACTCCCTGAACAGTTTCCCCCAGATGTCCTCCTCCTATAGGATGCAACTGGATGCCCCCTTAACGTTAAAAGAGCTGCCGATGGCGACCTGTGCATTTCCCAACTCCAAGGCTCCGGAGGACGATGGTTTACCCTCAGATGTTACCTAGATTGCTGAAGGTATTCAATGAGGCGAGGAAGGCAGGGGATCTTCCCCGATCTATGTCTAGGGCCACAATTGTGCTAATACTGAAGCCACACAAAGACCCACTTGATCCGGGGTCATATCGCCCGATTTCCCTCTTATAAAACGACGTCAAGATCTTAGCGAAAGTCCTGGCGCTACGTCTCAATACCGGCAGATAATGGTGGGGACTGAGCATTGCTATCCCTTGATGCCCACGAGGCTTTCGATAGCATTGAATGGGACTATCTTTGGGCAGAAATGTGCAAATATGGATTCGGGAATACTCTGGAGAAGAGACGCTTGAGAGGGGATATGATTTCAATATACAAATACCGTACTGGTGACCCCACAATAGGGATAAACCTTTTTTGCGGAAGGGAGTTTAACAAGACACGTGGCCACTCATTAAAATTAAAAGAAAATAGGTTTAACCTTAAACTATGTAGAGGGTTCTTTACAGAGGCGGCTCTAGGCTTTGTGAGGCCTTAGGCAAATTTTAGACATGAGGCCTCACTCACACCCTTTGCAGGGGTTAAGGAAGAACCCAGAGGCCGAGCATCTTAATACTGCTGCTGCTTGTGTGGGTGGGATGTGTACTGCGCCAATCACATGGGATAAATAGGAGAGGAGGGTCAGCAAGGATTGGCGCAGTACACATCCCACCCATACAAGCAGCAGCAGTAGATGCTCCACCTCAAGGTAAATAGGGGTGGGTGGTATGTGCAGGAGGGGGGCACAGGGTGAATAGGGGTGGGTTGTATGTGCTGGAGTGGGGCACGGAGTGAATAGGGGTGGGTGGTATGTGCAGGAGGGGGCACAGGGTGAATAGGGGTGGGTTGTATGTGCTGGAGTGGGGCACGGAGTGAATAGGGGTGGGTGGTATGTGCAGGAGGGGGGCACAGGGTGAATAGGGGTGGGTTGTATGTGCTGGAGTGGGGCACGGAGTGAATAGGGTGGGTGGTATGTGCAGTAGGAGGGCACAGGGGGATTTCTAATCTTGGGCAATAAGCACTCATCGTCACTCCATGAGCATTCACTCCCATCTTAGCAAGCTGCAGCTTCACCTCCTCCCTTGTAAGATATTTGCAGACAGCGTTGAAGCACACTGAGCGGAAGCACCAGAAAGAGCTGAGAGAGAGGGAGGATAATCCATGCCCGCATGTGTCTGTGTCTTTACAAGTGACAGGAGCCAGAGAGTGACAGGCGAGGCTTTGTCTCATCCAAGGGTGCCCTGTAGGACAGCCTCAGGGATGGCTCTTAGGCAAATTAGGCAGTTGTGAGGCCCCTTTGAGAGCGAGGCCCTAGGCAACCACCTAATTTGCCTAATTAGAGAGCCGCCTCTGGTTCTTTACTGTAAAGCCCCATACACACGGTCGGATTTTCCGATGGATTTTGTCCTATCGGACAATGTTGTCGGAAATTCCGACCGTGTGTAGGCACCATCGGACATTTTCCATCGGATTGTCCGACGGACAAAGTTTTATCTCCTGCTCTCAAATTTTCCGACAGCAAAGTCCTATCGGACTTTTTCCGATCGTGTGTAGCGAATTCCGACAGACAAAGTGCCACGCATGCTCAGATCACAATACAAGACCAAATCTATTGGCTACTAGCCTCTACGTAGTCCTGTCGTAGGCAACAAACGCCACCACGTTCAGAATGATCGGATTTTCCGACAACTTTGTCTGACCGTGTGTATGCAACACCAGTGTCGGACAAAATCCGTCGGAAAAAATCCGATGGATTTTGTGGTCGGATTTTCCGACTGTGTGTATGGGGCATTAGAGTGGCAAGGATGTGGAATTCCCTTCCACAGGCGGTGGTCTCAGCGGGGGGGCATCGATAGTTTCAAGAAACTATTAGATAAGCACCTGAACAACCGCAACATACAGGGATATACAATGTAATACTGACATATAATCACACACATAGGTTGGACTTGATGGACTTGTGTCTTTTTTCAACCTTTCCGGTGTCTGGGAACCCCTGCTAAAAATGACTATATCTACAACTCAGGATACATTAGTGTGATGGTCAGTGGGAAGAAAGTTCCTTACACTTGTGGTCATTGGGAAGAATTACCCCCTTACAGATTGCTAAAAAGATCAATGGTGTCAGTGGGAACTTATCTGAGGGGCAGAAATTGTTCATTGTTCAAGGAACCTCTAGCAACCTCTGGGGGAACCCAGGTTGAGAAACCCTATCATAGACTATTCTACAATCCTGTGTCCCTCTAGAGCACATGTGTCAAAACACAAGGCCCACAGACCGAATCAGGCCAACCAGGCCATTTCATGTGGCCCTCACACCTCTTCTGTATCTGTGGCACCACCCCCCCCCCCCTCATCTCTGCCCCCACCTTGTCTCAGCAGTCAGCAACAGAGAGGAGGAAAGAACTCGTCCTACAGATCCTGTAACCTCTTTGTGCAGCTGCAGCACCCCCTCGTCTTCGCCTCCCCTGGTCTCAGCATTCAGTAGACTCAGGCAGCTGACTCTAGCCCTCCTCTGGTCCTCCTCCAGACCCCGCAGTTTTTGCTTCCCAGCTCCCCCACCCGCTTCTTACTGGCTGCAGCAAAAGGTAAAATGGGGTACACATTGATGTAAGGGGGGGGACTCTCGACTTCTGATGTAGGGGGGGTGCTCTAGACATCTAGTCTTAGGCCGGCTTCACACTGGGGCGGTGCGGGGCGGCGACGGTAAAGCAGCGCTATATTTAGCGCTGCTTTACCATCGTTTTAACCCGCGGTATGCGGCCGCTAGCGGGGCGGCGGGGCGGCCGAAAAAGGGTTAAAAACCTCCGCACTTTGCCGGCGGTATCCCCGCGGTCTCCCATTGATTTCAATGGGTAGGAGCGGTATAGGAGCGCTCCAAAGATGCAGCTAGCAGGACCTTTTTTACCATCCTGCTAGCGCACCGCTCCAGTGTGAAGCCCTCGGGGCTTTCACACTGGAGACACAGCAACAGCTGTTTCGGGTCGGTTTGCAGGCGCTATTTTTAGCGCGATAGCGCCTGCAAACCGCCCCAGTGTGAAAGCAGCCTTACAGATACAACCAGCCCTTTGAGGGCAGCTATAATGCTGAGGTGGCCCAAGATAAAATTGAGTTTGACACCCCTGATCTAGAGACTCCAAAAAAATAAAAAAAAGCTTATGTTTATAGAATCAGTTGGCGTATTACATCAGCCGCATATATATCTCTGCTGATTTGTTTTAAAACGTGGAAAGTAACCAGGTTTGTGGCAGGTTTACTTTAACTGATTGATGGTTAATAGTGTATTTCAAAGCAGTTATTTTTATTTTTTTTTATTTCATTAAAGATACCTTCACTGCTATATAAGACCAAAACCAAAGCTTCCATCACAAGAATTTGTAGTGTAGATGAGATCTCAACTGACAGGCTTGTGGTTTTACTCTGAAGTGTTGAAGGAACACATAATCCACCTGCACAAGGTGTGGTAAGATAATAGCGCTTGTGTGTAATTGAAGGTAAAAAATAAAAGAAATAGTATGAAAAAGTTGTGTAAAGAGTGATAAAGGAAGCCACTCTACCACTAGAAGTCTGACTGCGTGTCTATAGTGCATCCGGAAAGTATTCACAGCGCATCACTTTTTCCACATTTTGTCATGTTACAGCCCTATTCCAAAATGGATTGAATTCATTATTTTCCTCAATATTTTACAAGCAATACCCCATAATGATGTGAAAGAAGTTTGTTTGTAATCTTTTCAAATTTATTAAAAAAAATAAACGGAAAAAAAAAAAAATCACATGTCCATAAGTATCACAGCCTTTGCCATGACACTCAGAATTGAGCTCAGGTGCCTCCTGTTTCCACTGATCATCCTTGAGATGTTTCTACAACTTGATTGGAGTCCACCTGTGGTAAAGTCAGTTGATTGGACGTGATTTGGAAAGGCACACACCTGTCTATAGAAGGTCCCACAGTTACCAGTGCATGTCAGAGCACAAACCAAGTCCAAGGAATTGTCTGTAGACCTCCAAGACAGGATTGTATGGAGGCACAGATCTGGGGAAGGGTACAGAAACATTTCTGCAGCATTGATGGTCCCAATGAGCACAGTGGCCTCCATCATCTGTAAATGGAAGAAGTTTGGAACCACCAGAACTCTTCCTAGAGCGGGCTGCCCCGCCAAACTGAGCAATCGAGGGAGAAGGGCCTTAGTCAGGGAGGTGACCAAGAACCCGATGGTCACTCTGACAGAGCTCCAGCATTTCTCTGTGGAGAGAGGAGAACCTTCCAGAAGAACAACCATCTCTGCAGCACTCCACCAATCAGGCCTGTATGGTAGAGCGGCCAGACGGAAGACACTTCTCCGTAAAAGGCACATGACAGCCCACCTGGAGTTTTCCAAATGGAACCTGAAGGACTGGTCATGAAGGGGGGTAAATCTTCAGGAGGTCAAGTGGTTAAAAATAGTCAATGTTGATTGGGAGAGTGAAGTTCCACTATAATATATTTCATATATCAACACCCTTTTTCTCTGATAAAGTTCCTCTTTATGGGGAAACAAAATTTATAAAAAATAAAAAAATCCCATGTACATAAGTATCGCAGCCTTTGCTCATTACTTTGGTGAAGCCCCTTTGGCACCAATTACAGCCTCAAGTCTTGTTGAGTATGATGCTACAAGCTTGGCACTCCTATATATATTGAACTCTTTGGCCTGAATGCCAAGCGTCATGTCTGGAGGAAACCAGACACCACTCATCACCTGGCCAATACCATCCCTACAGTGAAGCATGGTGGTGGCAGCATCATGCTGTGGGGATATTTTTCAGTGGCAGGAACTGGGAGACTAGTCAGGATCGAGGTAAAGATGAATGCAGCAATGTACAGAGACATCCTTGATAAAAATCTGCTCCACAGCGCTCTGGACCTCAGACTGGGGTGAAGGTTCATCTTCCAACAGGACAACGACCCTAAGCACACAACCAAGATAACAAAGGAGTGACTACGGGATAACTCTGAATGTCCTTGAGTGGCCCAGCCAGAGCCCAGACTTGAACCCGATTGAACATCTCTGGAGAGATCTGAAAATGGCTGTGCACCGACGCTCCCCATCCAACCTGATGGAGCTTGAGAGGTCCTGCAAAGAAGAATGGGAGAAACTGCCCAAAAATAGGTGTGCCAAGCTTGTATCATCATACCCAACAAGACTGGAGGCTGTAATTGGTGCCAAAGGAGCTTCACCAAAGTATTGAGCAAAGGCTGTGAATACTTATGTACATGGGATTTTTTATTTTTTTATAAATTTTGTTTCCCCATAAAGAGGAACTTTATAAGAGAAAAAGGGTGTTGATATATGAAATATATTATAGTGGAACTTCACTCTCCCAATCAACATTGACTATTTTTAACCACTTGACCTCCTGAAGATTTACCCCCCCCTTCATGACCAGGCCATTTTTTGCGATACGGCACTGCGTTACTTCAACTGACAATTACGCGGTCGTGCAATGCTGTACCCAAATAAAATGTATGTAATTTTTTTCCCACAAATAGAACTTTCTTTTGGTGGTATTTGATCACCTCTGCAGTTTTTATTTTGTGCACAATAAACAAAAAAAGACCGACAATTTTGAAAAAACAATATATATATTTAACTTTTTGCTTTAAAACATATCCACCAAAAATGTAAAAAAAATAAAAATTTTTCATCAATTTAGGCCAATATGTATTCTGCTACATATTTTTGGTAAAAAAAAAATCCCAATAAGCGTATATTGATTGGTTTGCACAAAAGTTATAGCGTTTCCAAACTGTGGGGTATTTACCTTTTTTTTATTTTTTTTTTACTAGTAATGGCAATGGAGATCAGCAACTTTTTGCAGGACTGCATTATTGCGGCGGACAATCGGACTCTAACTGATACTTTTTGGGAACGAGTGACACTAAACCCGTACACACGATCGGAAATCCCGCCAGCAAAAGTCCACTGAGAGCTTTTGGTCAGAAATTCCGACTGTGTGTAGGCTCCATCAGACTTCTGCTGGCAGAATTTCCGCCAGCAAAAGATTGAGAGCAGGTTCTCTATTTTTCGGTCGGAAAAAGCTCCGATCGGAAATTCCGATCGTCTGTAGCAATTCCGACGCGCAAAATTCCTACGCATGCTCAGAAACAATTTGACGCATGCTCGGAAGCATTGAACTTAATTTTCTCGGCTCATCGTAGTGTTTGTACGTCACCGCGTTCTTGGCGGTCGAAAGTTCAGATAACTTTTGTGTGACCGTGTGTATGCAAGCCAAGCTTGAGCGGAATACTGTCGGAAAAAACATCCAAAATGTTTCTGACGGAAAATCCGATCGTGTGTACGCGGCATAATACAGTGATAAGTGCTACAGATATACGCTGTCACTGTACTAATGCCACTGGCTGGGAAGGAGTTAAACATCAAGGGTGCTCAAAAAGTTAACTGTGTGCCTAGCTGGTGTTTTCTTACTGTGGGGGAGGTGCTTTTACTAGGGGAAGGCATGGATCGGATCCATGCCTTCTGTACTGACAGAAGAGCGATCTGCCTTGTTTACATAGGCAGCTCGCCAATTTCCCTCCACCAAAGGATGGGTGCCGGCTGACATCGAGACGGCAGTATCGCATAATCACAGCGGGAGCGGGCTGCTGGCAGTGCGTGTGCGCGCCCCAGACCCAGAAGTGCAGGATCACGTAGTAGGTAGGTGATCCTGCGCAGCAGAGCTTCCTTGCCGCCGTATGTGTAAGTTATACAGTCGGAAAACAGTTAATCCTTATGCTGCTAGCATTAGTAAATAGATAGGAAAGTATGTTATATTTATTTGTTTTAAAACTTTTTTTTTTTTTTTACATTTCTTCAGTTGCTTCCTGGTTTCTTGCTTAGGCAAATTATGTCCTATGTATATCTTCAGGAGAGGAGGAGGAGCTTTCTCAGCTAAGCACACCATCCTGCCTGCATGCCTGAACTAAGGGCAGGAAGTAAATGCTACTTGCCCTTTAGTTAAAGTGGTTGTAAATGCAGAAGGTTTTTTTTTTTATCTTAATGCACGTGTTAGGACAGATGAGAAGGTGGTTCAGCGGTGAGACAGAAGAGCATGGGGGTATGGCGGTGGAGCAGATGTGTAGGGGGGGGGGGGGGTACAGTGATCTGAGGTGTGAAGGTCCAGGAATTGGGGCTGATTTGAGGCATGAGAGTGCAGGTTGTTGATCTGTCACAATTACTCAAGTAGTTTACAGCATTTACTTTATAAAAAAATATTATCATGTGTGAAGTTGACATTTTTTTTTGTTATAAAATCGGCACACTCAATTTCTTTGAAAACATTTTTTGGCACACTGTGCTCAAAAGTTTGCCTACCCCTGATCTATACCATGAAGAATGAAGGCAGTTCTGAAGGCAAAACTAGGTCCAACCCGGTACTAGCAAGGTCTACCTAATAAAGTGGCCATTGAGTGTGTGTGTATATATATTTATAAATATATTCGTACTACTTTTAAGTGGTAGAAATATATTCAATAATACCTTTAGTCACGCAGCACATATAGGATGCAGAACAGAAGTAAATTATATTCAGATACAGAGAGAAAAAAGTATCTTTTTGTCCTGCTCCAGAGCAGTGGATAGTACATGTTTCTGATGTTTTCTCACCATTTTAGCTCCTCTTGGTTTGTACATGGGTCTCCATTGAATGCGGTAATTGTTGGAGATATAATAGGCTGAAGATAAATAGTGACATGATATCCCAGAGCCCTCTCTGTACTCTGTGTATCCTGTGGGCTATTCTTCATTAGCTGTGTCTTGCAATACGACATGTTGACATGACGGGAATAAATAAGATCTGAAGGGCCTATCTGCGGCTGTAGAATGGAAGCTTTCTCCGGGGCTGAGGGTCTGTTTCCCAAGTGTCTTTATTTCCTCTGCACCTGCATGTACTAATTGCCATCCACAAAGCCCTTATAAATACAGTATCTAAGAGCCGGGAACACACTCCAAAGTAGCTTCATTCATTTCATTTTTCCCATTAATGTGCTTACTCCATGGCAACATATCATTTATGAAGTGGCAGCACCCCTCCCTCCCCTTTCTCCAGATATATCTGACATGTTTTCTGCAAAGGGCAGAATATTCAGCCCAGGAAAATCAATTCATATTCACATTTTATTTTCTTTCCTTTTCATCTACATTGTCTGCTAAATTGCACTAGTTATTTTTAGTTTTGTTCAAGTATTTTTTTTCCCCCCCATATGAAATATCCCTGTAATGATTTATTTAGTGTAGTATCTTTGCCGGGTATTCACTCTTCATTTAAAGAAGCTGAATTCAATTGAAGTCACTGTGGATTTTTTATGTGCTTTGTTCAGAAAAGGGCACATTTGTTGTAGAGACCAATGATTACTGCAGAATTCAGAAAAGGTGCATACATGTTTCCTTGGCATTGTGGATGTAAAAGACAATAAACAACACACATAGTCCTGTATAAACAGGGATAAACAACATATTTACAGCTGGATGAGAAAATTCCCACCGCACTATCATGTTAAACCTCATGTTAAACCTCACGGACATTTTACACACAGTATACGAGGTGTGTCTAAAATGTTTGCTGAATGGTATCAGAAAACAAACAAAACAGAAGATACAAATTACCTTCATTGGCCTTCAAAATAATCGCCATCCTTTCCAACACACTTTTGGCGACGTTCATAAAGTTTCTGGAAACTGTTGGCAAACGACTCTTTAGGAACCGATCGCAGAACCGCTGTCACACATTCTTGGATCGCCACCACGTCCGCAAAACGTGCGCCCTTCATGCCGCTCTTCAGGCGGGGAAACAGAAAGAAGTCAGCAAGGTCGCGAGTAAGATGGCGAATGCCATTCCATTTATTGCCGCTTGGGTTCCAGATCGAACTGGTAGCACCAGGTCTTATCCCCTGTGATGATGGTTGGCAGAAAGGATGGATCCTGGTCACATATGGTAATGCAATCTCCAGAGGTTTCCATTTGTTTCGCTTGCTCATCTGTCAGCTTGTGTGGCCCAACTCGGGAACAGATCTTCCTCTTACCCAAATCTTCGCAGACCATGCTCCCTGCTATATCTGTGCAGTGTGTGACATCATTCTACCTGCCTTCTGGAGCTGAGAAATGCTTTGTAAATTCTGCACTTTGAACAGCTGTAGAGGAGAGAATGCTGCAGATACACAGGTACAACTTATGTAGCAGGATTTGTTTAATCTCTGTGCATCACCTGAGTATATGTAAGGGTTTATAATCATTTTATAAGTAAACCACCTCCGGACCGCCGCACACCGATATACATCCTAACTTTGAAGAGGGATATCTTTGTTATGGCAGCAGCTAGCTGCCATAACCCCAGTATCCTGTTCTTCAGTGGGCGGTCCGGTTTCCTATAATAGTGGTCTCTGTGGCGGATTTGCTGCAAGATCACTTTTATCAGCGGTGGGAGAGGGGCCCCCCCTTCCTGCCGCTCTCCGGTGCCCTCCGTCGCTTACCGCAGCCGTCGCAGCGGGCCAGGCAATCTAACCCTTGTCCTTCCTGGGTATGGAGACGAGATAGGGGAAGATGGCCCCCACCCGTCTCCATACTATTGCAGGGCGGAAGCAACGTCAAAACGGCACTTCCACCCATAGCTCTTAAAGGGTCATTTTTTTTTTTTTTTTCAAATGACATTTTATTTTTATTTTTTTATTGCATTTTAGTGTAAATATGAGATCTGAGGCCTTTTTGACCCCATATCTCATATTTAAGTGGACCTGTCATTCTTTTTTTTCTATTACAAGGGATGTTTACATTTCTTGTAATAGGAATAAAAGTGGCACAATTTTTTTTTTTTAAAGAACAGTGTAAAAATAAAAAATAAAAGGTAAAATAAATAAGAAAAACATTTTTTTTTAAAACACGTCCACCCCGCCGAGCTCACGCGCAGAAGCGAACGCATACGTGAGTAGTGCCCGCATATTAAAACGGTGTTCAAACCACACCTGTGAGGTATCACCGCGATCGGTAGAGCGAGAGCAATAATTCTAGCCCTAGACCTCCTCTGTAGACTCTAGCCCTAGACCTCTGTAGAGTTTTTTTAAACGTTGCCTATGGAGAGTTTTAAGGGTAAGAGTTTGTTGCCATTCCACGTGCGGGCGCAATTTTGAAGCGTGACATGTTGGGTATCAATTTACTCAGCATATCATTATCTTTCACAATATAAAAAAATGGGCTAACTTTACTGTTGTCTTCTTTTTGTATAAAAAAAGTGTATTTTTTTTTAAAAAAAAAGTGCGCTTGTAAGACCGCTGCGCAAATACGGTGTGACAGAAAGTATTGCAACGACCGCCATTTTATTCTCTAGGGTTTTAGAAAAAAAAAAGTATAATTTTTGGGGGTTCTAAGTAATTTTCTAGCAAAAAAAAAATGTTTTTAACTTGTAAACAACAAATCTCAGAAAGAGGCCTGGTCCTTAAGTGGTTAAATAGCGCTTCCGATGCAGTGCAGTGCGATTCAGTCCATTCAAAATGAATGGGCTCAGACTGCACCGCGCAGGAACGCGCAACCCCCATTTGTGTTAATGTTTACATGCATACAGTGCATATGTACTCCCTTGGGGTACAAGACTCGGCTGCATTGTGGCAAATAAGGGAGGTTAGGCAGCTTCCTTGCATCAAAGGACATTAGTTGTCAGTAGCCGGCTGGGTCCTAGCAACAAAGAAAGTTAAGTGGCAATGATGACCTAGAAACCAATAGGATGCATTAACATACTACACTTGTAAACATGTAAATGTCACACAAAGGTTACATGCATACAGCCATAGGCGTTCACACAGGGTGTGCCCAGGCACACCCTAATCACTCTGTGCAGTACAGATTCCCCCTATTGCCCCCCCCCCCCCATTTCCCCAACAGCACTGCCGGTGTTCTGCCGAGAAAGTTCCCCTCCGCGGATAAGGACCCCCCTGTACTGCGCAGGCGCAGCACGTGCACAGTACGAAGCACAACGAAGCCGCTGGAAATAGCCGAAGGAGAAGACAGTGAATCAGCTGTACACGGCGCCTGTAACAGGGCCCCTCGCGGGCTCGCTTCGCTCGCTGCGCTTCGGGCATGGCCTCGCTGCGCTCGGCATATTTTTATTCCTACTCTATGTCCACTTGGATGGTGGGGCTCGAACCTGGACATAGGTTAGAATGTAGTGCTCAGGCGCCGTGTACAGCTGACTGACTGTGTTCAGCTTCGGCTATTTTCGCAAACTCCTTTGGGCTTCATTGTGCTTCGTATTGCGCAAGCGCAGCGCCTGCGCAGTACAGTGGGTCCTTATCCCCCGGGGGAACTTTCTCGGCAAGACACCGGCTTTCCTCCTCTCCCACTGGCTGCTGCTGCAGGCACGCACAGGGGGATGTTTTAGGATGAGTGGGGAAAGGGGCCGGTAAATGTGTAATTTACCGACCCCTTCCTTTTCTAAATCATCACAGTGAGTGATCAATAGCGTGCGTTTGAGCTTTGGGGTGCACACCCTAATGCACACCTATGCATACAGCTTTCAAGCAACATAAAATGCAGGATATTGCTGCCAGCAAAAATTTTTATTTTATTACGTTGTGAAACTCGTTCCTCCTATGTGCGTGAGCCTTCAGACTTTGCACACTCATTCTTTTGATGCGCCCTGAATGAATTTACATATTGTAAAAGGAAGGCTTAGTTTAGCTTTAAACAGATTGCAGTACATTTATTAAGCAAATTAGTGACATAATCAGATGCAAATCTATTGTACAATTGGGTTGACTCTCGGTTAGCAAAGTTTTTTTTTTTTTGTGTGTGTATTTGCTCGCAACAATTGCAACAAAGATCTGTGACAAAGTTACCAGTGCGGAGGGGACAGAATTTTCATTAAAAACTCGCACACAATTAGGAAGGGATCAGGGGAAGGTTTTATTTCATAGCAGTGCTACAGTAAAATTCCCAGAGTTGCCTGCATGTCTAACTTTCATCACAAATCCAAAAAAACGTTTATTTCTTATATTAGGATAGCGGGCGGAACCATGCAAATAATTCTTTTTTTTTCCCCCCATACCCATGTGACCTTGTAACAGGATTGAACTATGGAAGTGGTTTTATTTGATCGGTATTAGTATGAGATAAACCTAATGTTGGCTGTCAGGTCATTTCCAGTAAAACCGTTTTCATCATATTGCAAATAAGTAGCATGAGATGAACTCGTTACCTTCATAATAGTCTTCTACAGGTTATGTGACATTACAGTAAAACCTTGAATTGCGAGCGTAATTCGTTCCAGAAACATACTTGTAATCCAAAGCACTTGTATATCAAAGCGAATTTCCCCATAGGAAATAATGGAGACTCAGATGATTCGTTCCACATCCATTTATTCATAAGTCCTTCAGTTTATAGTCCATATAAAAAGATTATAGCAATGTGATCAGGTTGTGTAACCATAACATGTCCATCAACAAATGGAAGCCTCCACAAGGGGATTAGAAGCAAAAATCCCGCAGGAGCTCCAGAGTATAATGCCGCGTACACACGACCGGACTTTCCGCCAGAACAAACTCCGAAGGTCTTCCCGATGGAGTTCCGACCGAGCGGACTTGCCCACACACGATCACACCAAAGTCCATTCGTTTCGAACGCAATGACGTACGACGGGACTAGAAAAAGAAGGTCAATAGCCAGTAGCCAATAGCTGCCCTTGCGTCGTATTTGGTCCGTCGGTCCAGCACACAGACGAGCGGTTTTCCCGGTAGGAATTGATTCCGTCTGAAAGATTTAAATGTCTAATGTCTTATCACTGAGTCCTGACCTCAACCCAAAGAATGGTCAAACATTCCCATAGACACACTCCTAAACCTTGTGGACAGCTTTCCCAGAAGAGTTGAAGCTGTTATAGCTGCAAAGGGTGGGCCAACTCAATAATGAACCCTACGGACTAAGACTGGGATGCCATTAAAGTTCATGTGCGTGTAAAGGCATGTAGTATAGTGTAGCTAGAAAGATCAATGGTGTTAGTGGGAACTTATCTGAGAGGCAGAAATTGCTCATTACTCAAGGAACCTCTAGCAACCTCTGGGGGAACCCTAGTCAATGGAACCTTTGCTTGAGAAACCCTGTTGTACTTCATACAACCAGCCAAGTCCATTCTTTACTGTTTATAAAAACCTATAGAAGTATGGTCTCCTCTCTGCCTGGACAGTCATCCAGCACCCAGGGTGAAGATACAGAACTGGTTGCTAAAGCATGTAGTAGAGCAGGGTTCTCAACCAGAGTTGAATGGAAGCCTAGGGTTCCAGAGGTTGCTAGGGGATTTCTTGAGCAAGGAGCAATTCCTGCCACTCAGATAATTTCCACTGACACCATTTACCTTTGTAGCTATCTGTAAGGACCGGAAAGTTATTTCAAGGGTTCCTCTGTGTTGAAAAAAGTTGAGAAAGGCTCTGCGTGGTCTTGCCCCCTCCCTCGTGCTCCTGCTGGCATTGAGGATTCATTGCGTGTGGGTGGCCATTCGCTTGCTTTCTATCAACTGGGGGTGGGAAGGCAGATACTCAGGAGCAGGTGAGGCAAGGAGGGCAGAGAGTGGGCTTTTTGGAGCATGTTGTGACAGCAACAGTTGTCAGAGCAGACAGGCCACAGTCGGCTTATTGTTAAACAATGATCTGGGGCACAAATGAAGTGTGATGCCCACTGAACAGCACCCATCACTCTACTTCAGGGCCCTGCACTTGGGGTGGCTGCCCCTCCCACCCTCCCTTGTCCCAGCCCTGGTAGTGTACCCATCGCTCTACTTCAGAGCGCTGCACTTGGGGCGCCTTCCCCTGTCCCAACCCTGGTAATGTTCCTATCAATCTGCTTCAGGAGCCTGCACCTGGGGTGACTGCCCCTCCCACGCTCCCTTGTCCCAGCCCTGGTAGTGTGCCCATCGCTCTATTTAAGGACCCTGCACTTGGGGCGCCTTCCCCTCCCACCCTCCATTGTCCCAGCCCCGGTAGTGTGCCCATCGCTCTACTTTAGGGCCCTGCACTTGAGGCGCCTGCCCCACCCCCTCTCTTGTCCCAGCCCTGGTAGTGTGCCCATCGCTCTACTTCAGGTCCCTGCACCTGAGGCACCTCCCCCTCCCGCCCTCCCTTGTCCCAGCCCTGGTAGTGTGCCCATCGCTCTACTTCAGGACCCTGCACTTGGGGCGCCTTCCCCTCCCGCCCTCCATTGTCCCAGCTCCGGTAGTGTGCCCATTGCTCTACTTCAGGGCGCTGCACTTGGGGCGCCTCCCCCTTCCACCCTCCATTATCCCAGCCCTGGTAGTGTGCCCATCGCTCTACTTCAGAGCCCTGCACTTGAGACGCCTCCCACGCTCCCTTGTCCCAGCCCTGGTAGTGTGCCCATCGCTCTACTTCAGTACCCTGCACTTGGGGCGCCTTCCCCTCCCACCCTCTATTGTCCCAGCCCTGGTAGTGTGCCCATCGCTCTACTTCAGGGCCCTGAACTTGGGGTGCCTCCCCCTCCCACCCTCCATTATCCCAGCCCTGGTAGTGTGCCCATCGCTCTACTTCAGGGCCCTGCACTTGAGGCGCCTCCCACGCTCCCTTGTCCCAGCATTTGTAGGGTACCTATCGCTTTACTTCAGGGCCCTGCACTTGAGGCGCCTCCCACGCTCCCTTGTCCCAGCCCTGGTAGTGTGCCCATCGCTTTACTTCAGGACCCTGCACTTGAGGCGCCTCCCCCTCCCGCCCTCCCTTGTCCCAGCCCTGGTAGTGTGCCAAAAAAATTTAAATTAGAAAAAGTGGAGTTTTTCTTGCTGACTGTCAGGGCTGGGCTCAGCCCTTCATTCTCTGAGCTGGCCGCTCAGCTGTTGGCTAATTGCCAGCTCCCATCTCTCTCCACAGTTACTCAGCTGTTGATGATCCTGCTCGTCAGTCCTGCCTCCTTAAGCCGTCCAGTCCAGAGGAGCTCTGCCTTCGCCTTGGTCACATCACAAGAAACTATCTCCTGTGTAAAGACTGGCTTTGCTGACATCCCTTCTGGCTCCAGATCCTGCTTGCTGTTCCACTACATTGATCCCTGACTTCTGGCTTTGCTGACTATCCCTTCCGGTTACTGAACTTTGGCTATGTTTTGACTATGTTTGTTCTTTTTACTCTTATTAATAAACAAGTGTGATTTACCTGTACTTCTGTCTCGGCCTGATTTCATGGTTTCTGACACTGACAGAACAGAGTAAATAGCACAGGAATACAAGAATAGGCTACTAGGACTGGAGTGGGGGTGTGGAATGGTCACACAGGAAGAAAATGTAAAATGACTGCACCTTACTATATTATGGTTATGTATAAAATATGTAATCATTTGATTAATAGGGATCCCAAGGGTTGTACAATACACTCCTATTTTCCTGTACTTTTCTAGTAGAGGTACTGTTTAGTAGCACCTCTTGTAATCTGCTTGCACAGCTGAGATCAGACCCTTTAATACATATGTAGTAAACACACCTACGTGAATAAGAGAGCGCCGCAATTATCCTCTTTATTAAACCTCCATGTATAGCATATAATTGCATTGAAAGCCTCTGGTGATGTCATGTCAAGATTCAATTACACGCAGGGAATTTAATCACCAATACTGTATACGTTTAGATAATGAGGACTAATTTGCAAATACATGTCCGAATTATATTTCATGATCACAACAGACCATAAATAATATAAAAAGGCAGCTTACATAACAAGAGAACCGACAGGAGGCATACAAAAATATGAAGGATTAAAACCAATTTATTTGGTGATTGATTTAATAAATGTCAGATGCATTATACTGATCTTATACAGGAACCTTACTGGACTTTACAGAATATAGGGAGTAAATACTATAATGATCTGTAAAATATGATGAAGTATAAGGAATACGTACCGCAAACGCATCTTATTATAGAGGAGGAAGATACAGCTCTCCGTTATGATAATTATTATTATCATTATTTTGCTTTAAATGTTTTGTACAGCAAGTAACATTGGCGTTCCTTCGAAAATGATTAAATAAAAATGAAAACGTTTGTTTGTTGGCGACTAAATTACCGTATTTATGGGCATATAACACGCACAGGTGTATAACATGCGCCATCATTTTAAGAGGGAGGTTTCAGGGAAACATTTTTTAAATAAATAACTTTGAAGCAAAATAAGGGTCAGTGCCCATCACTGCAGCCTCACGATTGCCCATCTGCAGCCTGATCAATGCTCTTCTGCAGCCTCATCAGTGCCCATCTGCAGCCTGATCAATGCCATCTGCAGCCTCACAATTGCCCATCAATGCAGCTTGATCAATGCCCATCTGCAGCCTGATCAATGCCCATCTGCAGCCTCACTATTGCCCATCAATGCAGCTTGATCAATGCCCATCTGCAGCCTCACAATTGCCCATCAATGCAGCCTGATCAATGCCCATCTGCAGCCTGATCAATGCCATCTGCAGCCTCACAATTGCCCATCAATGCAGCTTGATCAATGCCCATCTACAGCCTGATCAATGCCATCTGCAGCCTCACAATTGTCCATCAATGCAGCCTGATCAATGCCCATCTGCAGCCTCACCTCAGATTACTGCTGCCTCGGAGGGGACAAGGAGGGGGGGCGCCGTCAGATTACATACAGCGAGAATCTCCTGTTTACTTGGCGGCCTCTTTAATACAAAGTCTCGCTTCCTGGACCGGCATCTATGATAGACAGAACAGTGGTCCAATGCCGGCCCAGGAGACGGGACTTCCCATTACAGAGGCCGCTGAGTAAACAGGAGATTCTCGCTGTATGTAATCTGACGGCGCTCCCCCTGCCCCCCTCCCCTCCTTGTCCCCTCCGAGGCAGCAGTAATCTGTGGTGAGGCTGCAGATGGGCATTGATCAGGCTGCATTGATGGACAATTGTGAGGCTGCAGATGGCATTGATCAGGCTGTAGATGGGCAGTGATCAGGCTGGTACAGATTGCTCACTGTGTTCATTCAGGAAAGGTAAGGGCAAGTAAATGACATATTTACCAGCCCCTTTCCCCGCTCTCTATCCTGAAACAGCCCCCTGTGTGGGGGGAAAGGGGCACACAAGGGGGGCCCAGACAACAGATGGAAGGGGCGCATGTGCTATAACAAATTCCTCTGTAGTGCAGCTCGAGGGAGGGAGAGGAGGAGGAGCTGGCAGCGCTGCAGGAAAAGGCCGAAAAAAGGATCAGCGTCTGCAATAAGACAGTACAGCCGGCCCTCCTGCTCAGCAGCTGCCTAGGCCCCCTTTTTTGAACTGATGTGGCTCATTACAGGAAGGCTGTCTGTACTGCCTTATCAGTGGGGGGGCGGCGGCAAACAAGCCCCCCCCGCAAGCCAGCCCCGCTCACAAGCCCCACTCACCAGCCCGCCAGTCCCCCCGCAGTTACCCCATCCAGGTCCCGGACGGCTTCAACAGCTTCCCTGGCTTCTCCTCCCGGGCCAATCCAGTCGCTTCCCCTCCTGGCCAATCCGGTTTTAGGACCCGCTTCCTGTCCTGATTGTCCCAGGAGGAGATTGTTGATTCACTATGGTCACAAGTAGGTTGGCTCTGGGTGCACTGCTCTGCACCCCAAGCCCACCCTTTTTGAAGCCAATTAGAGCCTCCAGCTCTAATCATGTGCTTTGCTAAAAGTAAAACGTAGAACTCAATGCATCCGGCGCCCTGCATGGAGATTGGAGGCCGGGTGCATAGAGATTGGGGGGGGGGGGGGTGGGCTGGACCCCTGCGCCCCTTATGGACTGAGGCCGCCGCTGGTTAGTGTGCTGACTACTGTAAACAGATAAAAGGTTACAGGGGGTCCCCGACTTAAGAACACCCGACCTACGAACAACCCCTACTTACGAACTGGGTGCTGCGGGGACCCTCCGCCATTTTTCGGTTGTTTTGGCCGTCTTTCAGCCGTTCTGCGCATGCGAGGCCATACGGAGCGTCGGAAAATGCCGGAAATGTCCGTAATTTGCCGCGCATGCGCAGAACGGCATTAGACGGAACATCGGAAATGTCCGGAAATCTCTGTATTTGTCGGTCTGCGCATGCGCGGCCGACTTACGAACATTTCCGACTTCCGTACAGGCGGCCAGTCCCTAACGAGTTCGTAACTCGGGGACCCCCTGTAGTGCAACTGGGAAAAAAAGCTAAATACACAGTTATATGATATGTAGACTGTCTGAACAGAATTACAGAAGATTTGTAATTCTGTTCAGCCAGTCTTGCAATTTGCCACAGTGAAGGACTTTACCGTAGTAAAAAGGAAACTTTATATTGTTACTAGAAATGAGCTTGTGTGGCAGATTTATATTTTTTGTTGTATATAAAATATGTGGCAGCTGCCACCGAGTTATACATCAAGTTAATAGAAAGAGCAAAACAAAGCAAAACCAGACAGGATTTTCAGACTCTGGTTGTATTAACTACACAAACAAAGGGGCTCAATAATCCTCATGCAAAACAGTTTCCATCCCCAGAGCTGGCCTAACTCATACCAGATGAGCTCATAAATAAGGTTCCTGTCACACGCAAATGTGCAAAAACTCTTTACTGGCATGGGTGTATTAGGAGGAAATGTTAGGTAGGTAAATAAGGAGTGTTATTTCTTCCCAACAGAAGCTGTGAATCCTATCATGGGAGCGCATTCATGCAAGCCTCATGGATGGGATCCTTCATATAAGAGCGGGTACAGCAAACCAGGCTTACAGCAGCAGAGGTGGACTGTACGCCTCTAACAGCCACATTATATACCTTCAGTGTAGTACCACAAGTACCACAGTGGGGAAAATAATGATTTGACCCCCTGCAGATTTAGTAAGTTTGCCCACTTAGCCCCCGTAGACACGGTCGGACATTCCGATCACCGAATCCGTCTGATAATTTCCGACGGATTTTGTCCGAAACTAGTGTTGCACATACACGGTCGGACAAAGTTGTCGGAAAATCCGATCATTCCGAACGAGGTGACGTAAAAACGTACGACGGGACTACGTACAGGGCAGTAGCCAATAGCTTTCGTCTCCAAATTTCTTCTGAGCATGCGTGGCACTTTGTGCGTCGGACATTCTCTACACACGATCGGAAAAAGTCCGATCGGATTTTGTTGTCGGAAAATTTTAGATCCTGCTCTCAATGGAAAAAGTCCGCTAGAGCCCACACACGATCGGATTTTCCGACAACATAATCCGATCTGACTTTTTCCATCGGAAAATCCGACCGTGTATACGGGGCATTACAGTGAAGTGAAGGGTCTATAATTTTTATGATAGGGGTATTTTAAACGATAGAGACAGAATATCAACCAAAAAATCCAGTAAAAAACACACATGCTACAAATGTTATAAATTGAGTTGCAGTTCAGTGAGTAAAATAAGAATTTGACCCCCTACCAACCAACAATAATTCTGGCTCCCACAGACTGGCTACAGTAGGTGCTCATGTGGTACACAGATTAGTCCTGTCAATGTAAGAAGGTGCTCCTAACGACAACTTATTATGTGTATAAGAGGTAGAGTTGCCACCTTATCCCTTTAAACCCGAACACATATGAATTACACAGGTTCTGGGGCTAATTTAATGCAGATAAGCCACCAAAGTGAGTTTAATTACCACCTTAATCAGCCACAGAACCTGTGTAATTATTATGTGTTCAGGGTTTAAAGGGATGAGGTGGCAACCCTAATAAGAGGTCACCTGTCCACAGAATCTCTTTTTTTCCATTCAAACCTCACCATCATGGGCAAGACCAAAGAGCTGTCAAAGGACGTCAGGGAGAAGATTGTAGACCTGCACAAGGCTGAAATGGGCTGCAAGACCATCAGCAAGAAGCTTGGTGAGAAGGAGACAACTGTCAGAGCGATTATTTGTAAATGGAAGAAAATACAAAATAACCAACAATCGCCCTCGGTCTGGAGCTCCTTGCAAGATTTTGGCTCATTGGGTAAGAATGATCATGAAAAAAGTGAGGTATCAGCCCAGAACTACACGGGAGGAGCTTGTGAATGACCTCAAGGCAGTTGGGATCACGGTCACCAAACAAACCATTGGTAACACAATATTCCGCCATGGATTGAAATCCTGCAGTGTCCGCAAGGTCCCCCTCCTCAGGCGCGGGGGGCTCAACAGGGGGTCCGGTGCATCCCTGTTCACTGTTTCAGGTCTGAATTTTTTCCCTGAATTCGGACCTGAAATGCAGCCAAAGACACACAGGGCCCTTCTGCTGTGCGCTCCATGACTGCCCCGGAGATGTGTGAACTGACTCCACTCTCCTGTCATGCGAATTGGATGGGGGGGAAACCCCCATCCAATTTGCATAAGTGAGAACCCAGCCTCAAGAAGGCACATGTACAGGCCCGTCTAAAGATCACCAATGAATATCTATATGATTCAGAAAAGGATTGGGAGGAAGTGCTGTGGTCAGATGAGACTAAAATTTTGCATGAACTTGACTCGCCGTGTTTGGAAGAAGAAAAATGCTGACTATGACCCTAAGAACACCACCCCTACAGTCAAGCATGGAGGTGGAAACATGATGCTTTGGAGTTGTTTCTCTGCTGAAAGTACAGGCCGACTTTGCCGCATTGAGGGGCCAATGGACGGGTCCATGTATTGTAAAATCTTGGATGAGAACCTTCTTCCCTCAGCCAGAACACTGAAGATGTCATGGATGGGTCTTCAAGCATGACAATGACCCAAAACATACCCCCCAGGCAACAAAGGAGTTTCTCAAGAAGAAGCACATTAAGCTCATGGAGTGGCCTAGCCAGTCTCCAGACCTTAACCCTATGGAAAAATTTATGGAGGGAGCTGAAACTTCGAGTTGCCAACCGACAGCCAAGAAACCTTAAGGATTTAGAGAAGATCAGTAAAGAAGAGTGGACCAAAATCCCTCCTGAGATGTGCAAACCTGGTCACCAACTACAAGAAACATCTGACCTCAGTGCCAACAAGGGTTTCTCCACCAAGTACTAAGTCATGTTTTTCTTAGGGATCAAATACTCACTATTTTACTCACTGAACTGCAACTCAATTTATAACATTTGTATCGTGTTTTTTTCTGGATTTTTGGTTGATATTCTGTCTCTATTATTTAAAATACACCTATGATAAAAATGATAGACCCATCATTTCTTTGTAAGTGGGCAATCTTACAAAATCTGCAGGGATCAAATAATGTTTTTCCCCATGGTACCTTCAGTATACAGTAGTACCACAAGTAGTATATTATACCTAAATAGAGGTGGACTGTAAATACCTAAATAATACCCCGTACACAGGGTCGGAAAATCCGACCACAAAATCCATCGGATTTTTTCCGACGGATTTTGTCCGACACTGGTGTTGCATACACACGGTCGGACAAAGTTGTCGGAAAATCCGATCATTCTGAACGTGGTGACGTTCGTTGCCTACGACGGGACTACGTAGAGGCTGGTAGCCAATAGCTTTGGTCTTGTAATGTGATCTGAGCATGCGTGGCACTTTGTCCATCGGAAATTCGCTACACACGATCGGAAAAAGTCCGATAGGACTTTGTTGTCGGAAAATTTGAGAGCAGGAGATAAAACTTTGTCCGTCGGAAAATCCAAAGGAAAAAGTCCTATGGAGCCTACACACGGTCGGAATTTCCGACAACATGGTCCGATAGGACATTTTCCGTCGGAAAATCTGACCGTGTGTACGGGGCATAAGATTTCTGTTGACTTCAATGAGGTTCGGATCTGGTACCTAAACCTTAGTACTGTTCACCAAACCTGCCTCCAACTGAATGTAGGAAGAAATGGGGTGCGCCCCCAAAATGGGTCAGCTCTACACCCCTTTGATGTTCTTGACATTTGGTGTCCGCAGTGCATGGCTTTGTGTGGCCTCTCTAGTCGCTATTTTGTGAGTGATTTTGCTACTTTTATCGAATAAATGCTTTTTTTCGCCTTCTTGTCTGTTTGTTTATCCCTGTATCTAAGAGCTGTATTATGTACCTTCAGTATAGTACCAGAAGTACTACTGTACATTCAGCAGTCAGGGCTGGAATCCTCGACATGATTCCTTGTTCACCAGACGCAGGGACTTCAACCCGATAGAACACCTTTGGGATGAATTACAGCGGAGACTGCGAGCCAAGCCTTCTCGTCCACATCAGTGCCTGACCTCACAAACGCTCTTCTGGAAGAATGGTCAAACATTCCCATAGACACACTCCTAAACCTTGTGGACGGCCTTCCCAGAAGAGGTGAAGCTGTTATAGCTGCAAAGGGTGGGCCAACTCAATATTGAACCCTACGGACTAAGACTGGGAGGCCATTAAAGTTCATGTGCGTGTAAAGGCAGGCCTCCCAATACTTTTTGGTAATATGGTGTGTATTGGCCTTGAGAGTTGGCTGTGGCCCGTTATCAGCAGAGAAGGCCTGGAGAATGTATTGTTTACCAGAGCTGGCTCAGAATAACTGTGATCGTTACCTTCAAACGTTCCGTAGGTCTGTTGAGCTCTGGTGGAGGAAGTCACACTTGTTCTTCAGATGTTCTTTATGACAAAATGACACTCCATTCGCATTCCTTCATTCTTAACCAATCTAAGTAATCCCTTCTTCTCCCTTACCTTTGTCTAATAAAGTGGCCCCCGTATACATAGATTTCAAAGGGCACTCTAGTGGCCTTAAAGGTTTGGTTAAATGGCACACGAAAACACTTAGGCCCCTTTCACACTGGGGCGGGAGCCGCGGCGACGGTAAAGCAGCGATATATTTAGCGCCGCTTTACCGTCGTTTTAGCCGCAGGATTCGGCCGCTAGCGGTGCGGTTTTAACCCCCGCTAGCGGCCGAAAAAGGGTTAAAATCCCCCGCATTGCCGCGGTATTACCGCGGTGTCCCATTGAAATCAATGGGTAGGAGCGGTATAGGAGCGGTGAATACACAGCTCCTATACCGCTCCAAAGATGCTGCTAGCAGGACATTTTTTACCGTCCTGCTAGCGCACCGCTCCAGTGTGAAAGCCCTTCGGCTTTCACACTGGAGTGAATGTGGCCGGTTTTTTCAGGCGGTGTACAGGCGCTATTTTGAGCGATGTACCGCCTGAAAAACGCCCCAGTGTGAAAGGGGCCTTAGTGAACCTTTTCCTTTGCTGCCCTTGAAGGGAATGGTATCTGCAGTGTCTGGTAGGTATTAATACTGCAGTACCTGCTTCTATTAACCAGTTCACGACCGCAATATAGCAGATTTAGATTGCATATCTATATGTAAATATATATATATATGTAATTTTGCAGTTCGGCATAGGGGGGTGCGCCGCTTCAGCTATGGTTACTCACAGCAGATGCCAGTCAGCGGGTACCGGCCCCTTGTCCCGGCCCTGGTTCCCATACACAAAGTTTGTTTTATTATAATGACCGTTCCGTGTGCCATGTATGAAATTTCCGACCCTAACCCTCCATCCCCCTAACCCTAACCCCCTAATCCTAACCCTAATGCCCCGTACACACGGTCGGAAATTCCGACCACAAAATCTGTCGGATTTGGTCCGACGGATTTAGTCCGACACTGGTGTTGCATACACACGGTCGGACAAAGTTGTCGGAAAATCCGATCATCCTGAACGTGGTGACGTTCGTTGCGTACGACGGAACTACGTAGAGGCTAGTAGCCAATAGATTTGGTCTTGTAATGTTATCTGATCATGCGTGGCACTTTGTCCTTCGGAATTCGCTACACACGATCGGAAAAAGTCCGATCGGACTTTGTTGTCGGAAAATTTGAGAGCAGGATCCCAAATTTTTTCCGTCGGAATTTCCGATGGAAAAAGTCAGATGGAGCCCACACACGGTCAGAATTTCCGACAACATGGTCCGATAGGACATTTTCCGTCGTAAATTCCGACCGTGTGTACGGGGCATAACACATATAAAATTACACAAGTTCTGAGGCTAATTTAATGCAGATAAGGCACCAAGTGAGTTTAATTACCACCTTAATCAGCCACAGAACACGTGTAATTCATATGTGTTCGGGTTTAAAGGGATGAGGTGGCAACTCTACCCGCACACGAGGCTCCGGCTGCTCCGTTCGGCTCCCTTGCACCATCCTATTACACGACACACTCAGGCACCGCCTCTGCCAGACTCCCTCCCGGCCAGCACCATCCAAACACACCGTAGCAGGCACATGGATGTTCTCGGGCGGTTCCCGGACCGGAAACTGCACATGCGCAATTCCAAGCCCGAGCGTCACAGCTATATTTTTAACTAGCAACCTTTTCCCGTTGCTGCCATTAAGGCCACTTTCACACTGAAGCGCTTCTAAACTGCCAGTAAAAACACTGAGCGCTTTTGAAGAGCTTTTCAGGCGCTTTTGAAGAGCTTCCCATTCATTTCAATGGGGATGGGAGTTTTTCACGGGCCCTGCCAGCACACTGCCCCAGTGTGAAAGCGTTCATTGATTTTAATGGAAATACGTTTTCGTGAGCTTTTTAGGCGCTGTTTTTAGCGTGAAAGCGCCTGAAAAGCGGCTCAGTGTGAAAGTGGTCTTACTGACAGGAGAAAAGTGCCTGGGTTTTTACTGGCTGCCAGTAAAAAAATACTGACAGTTGGCAACACTGACACACACAGCAATAGAAAACTGACAAGTTCTAATCCCTCCCCACTGTATCAAAAACTAAAAAAATAAGTTTTGCTTTTTAGTGTAACTTTTTATCAGTTTTGATTATTATTATATTTTTACATTGAACGGACACCTTTTATGGTCAGACTGCAGTGCTGACCTCTGTGTGCTGATAAGATGAGCGGCCCTAAAATATAATACACATCGAGGGGGTATTACTAGTAATATACACAGCATTCATCGAGGGGGTATAACTAGTAATATACACAGCACTCATCGAGGGGGTATTGTTACTAGTAATATACACAGCACTCATCGAGGGGGTATTGTTACTAGTAATATACACAGCACTCATCGAGGGGGTATTATTACTAGTAATATACACAGCACTCATCGAGGGGGTATTATTACTAGTAATATACACAGCACTCATCGAGGGGGTATTAATACTAGTAATATACACAGCACTCATCGAGGGGTTATTATTACTAGTAATATACACAGCACTCATCGAGGGGGTATTATTACTAGTAATATACACAGCACTCATCGAGGGGGTATTATTACTAGTAATATACACAGCACTCATCGAGGGGGTATTATTACTAGTAATATACACAGCACTCATCGAGGGGTTATTAATACTAGTAATATACACAGCACTCATCGAGGGGTTATTATTACTAGTAATATACACAGCACTCATCGAGGGGGTATTACTAGTAATATACACAGCACTCATCGAGGGGGTATTATTACTAGTAATATACACAGCACTCATCGAGGGGGTATTATTACTAGTAATATACACAGCACTCATCGAGGGGGTATTATTACTAGTAATATACACAGCACTCATCGAGGGGGTATTATTACTAGTAATATACACAGCACTCATCGAGGGGTTATTAATACTAGTAATATACACAGCACTCATCGAGGGGTTATTATTACTAGTAATATACACAGCACTCATCGAGGGGTATTATTACTAGTAATATACACAGCACTCATCGAGGGGTTATTATTACTAGTAATATACACAGCACTCATCGAGGGGGTATTACTAGTAATATACACAGCACTCATCGAGGGGTTATTATTACTAGTAATATACACAGCACTCATCGAGGGGGTATTATTACTAGTAATATACACAGCACTCATCGAGGGGTTATTATTACTAGTAATATACACAGCACTCATCGAGGGGGTATTATTACTAGTAATATACACAGCACTCATCGAGGGGTTATTATTACTAGTAATATACACAGCACTCATCGAGGGGGTATTATTACTAGTATATACACAGCACTCATCGAGGGGTTATTATTACTAGTAATATACACAGCACTCATCGAGGGGTTATTATTACTAGTAATATACACAGCACTCATCGAGGGGGTATAACTAGTAATATACACAGCACTCATCGAGGGGGTATTATTACTAGTAATATACACAGCACTCATCGAGGGGGTATTATTACTAGTAATATACACAGCACTCATCGAGGGGGTATTATTACTAGTAATATACACAGCACTCATCGAGGGGTTATTATTACTAGTAATATACACAGCACTCATCGAGGGGTTATTATTACTAGTAATATACACAGCACTCATCGAGGGGGTATAACTAGTAATATACACAGCACTCATCGAGGGGGTATTATTACTAGTAATATACACAGCACTCATCGAGGGGGTATTATTACTAGTAATATACACAGCACTCATCGAGGGGGTATTATTACTAGTAATATACACAGCACTCATCGAGGGGTTATTATTACTAGTAATATACACAGCACTCATCGAGGGGGTATTATTACTAGTAATATACACAGCACTCATCGAGGGGGTATTATTACTAATAATATACACAGCACTCATCGAGGGGTTATTATTACTAGTAATATACACAGCACTCATCGAGGGGGTATTATTACTAGTAATATACACAGCACTCATCGAGGGGTTATTATTACTAGTAATATACACAGCACTCATTGAGGGGTTATTATTACTAGTAATATACACAGCACTCATCGAGGGGGTATTACTAGTGATATACACAGCACTCATCGAGGGGGTATTATTACTAGTAATATACACAGCACTCATCGAGGGGGTATTACTAGTGATATACACAGCACTCATCGAGGGGGTATTATTACTAGTAATATACACAGCATTCATCAAGGGGGTATTATTACTAGTGATATACACAGCACTCATCGAGGGGTTATTATTACTAGTGATATACACAGCACTCACCGAGGGGGTATAACTAGTAATATACACAGCACTCATCGAGGGGGTATAACTAGTAATATACACAGCACTCATCGAGGGGGTATTATTACTAGTAATATACACAGCACTCATCGAGGGGGTATAACTAGTAATATACACAGCACTCATCGAGGGGGTATTATTACTAGTAATATACACAGCACTCATCGAGGGGGTATTATTACTAGTAATATACACAGCACTCATCGAGGGGTTATTATTACTAGTAATATACACAGCACGCATCGAGGGGGTATTATTACTAGTAATATACACAGCACTCATCGAGGGGGTATTATTACTAGTAATATACACAGCACTCATCGAGGGGTTATTATTACTAGTAATATACACAGCACTCATCGAGGGGGTATTATTACTAGTAATATACACAGCACTCATCGAGGGGGTATTATTACTAGTAATATACACAGCACTCATCGAGGGGGTATTATTACTAGTAATATACACAGCACTCATCGAGGGGGTATTATTACTAGTAATATACACAGCACTCATTGAGGGGGTATTAATACTAGTAATATACACAGCACTCATCGAGGGGGTATTATTACTAGTAATATACACAGCACTCATCGAGGGGTTATTATTACTAGTAATATACACAGCACTCATCGAGGGGGTATTATTACTAGTAATATACACAGCACTCATCGAGGGGGTATTATTACTAGTAATATACACAGCACTCATCGAGGGGTTATTATTACTAGTAATATACACAGCACTCATCGAGGGGGTATTATTACTAGTAATATACACAGCACTCATCGAGGGGTTATTATTACTAGTAATATACACAGCACTTATCGAGGGGGTATTAATACTAGTAATATACACAGCACTCATCGAGGGGTTATTATTACTAGTAATATACACAGCACTTATCGAGGGGTTATTATTACTAGTAATATACACAGCACTCATCGAGGGGGTATTATTACTAGTAATATACACAGCACTCATCGAGGGGGTATTATTACTAGGAGAGCAGATTGGCCAGCTTGGATGGAACGACGTTTCCAGGACTCGCCTTCATCAGGAGAGATGTGAGGTTTGTGGGATGACTTTGAGTTGAGGATCCAGAAGGTTTGGATATTTAGTGATACTCTTTATTGGATAATTCAATTTATTTAAGATGCATTTTTAATGACCTGAGTGGGCAGTGAAGGATATCACTTACACACCAAACCCTCCGCATCTATCAATGTCTGATATAAGACTCCACTACAGTACACAGCATCTGGCAGTCATAGGGAGTCTCATATATATATATGGGGGGTATCTGAACCCCCCATCAAATTATCTTGATGTAACATGTGTAACATCTTCTCTACTGACATTGTGGACGTTATTTTCTAACCAGATGAAAATAAGGGTGGTGTTCTGTAACTCAGTGAAAAGAAGGGTGGTGTTCTGTAACCCGGTGAAAAGAGGGTGGTGTTCTGTAACACGGTGAAAATAAGGGTGGTGTTCTGTAATCCAGTGAAAAGAGGGGTGGTGTTCTGTAACCCAGTGAAAAGAAGGGTGCTGTTCTGTAACCCAGTGAAAAGAAGGGTGGTGTTCTGTAACCCAGTGAAAAGAAGGGTGGTGTTCTGTAACCCAGTGAAAAGAGGGGTGGTGTTCTGTAACCCAGTGAAAAGAAGGGTGGTGTTCTGTAACCCAGTGAAAAGAAGGGTGGTGTTCTGTAACTCAGTGAAAAGAAGGGTGGTGTTCTGTTCTGTAACACGGTGAAAATAAGGGTGGTGTTCTGTAACCCAGTGAAAAGAGGGGTGGTGTTCTGTAACCCAGTGAAAAGAGGGGTGGTGTTCTGTAACCCGGTGAAAAGAAGGGCGGTGTTCTGTAACTCAGTGAAAAGAAGGGTGGTGTTCTGTAACACGGTGGACATAAGGGTGGTGTTCTGTAACCCAGTGAAAAGAGGGGTGGTGTTCTGTAACCCAGTGAAAAGAGGGGTGGTGTTCTGTAACACAGTGAAAAGAGGGGTGGTGTTCTGTAACACGGTGAAAAGAGGGGTGGTGTTCTGTAACCCAGGGAAAAGAGGGGTGGTGTTCTATAGCCCAGTGAAAAGAGGGGTGGTGTTCTGTAATTCCTAGCAAGCACGGATAAAGGAAAGTAAGAGGGTTAAAGTAAACCTGTCACTGAATAAAGCGTTTATAGAGACTCCTAATTTCTGTTACACCCCCCCGGGGGATCTCAGCCCAGGCCACTCCATTCACAGTTCAGTATGCAATGCGGCGTGCTGGGAGAGATAAGAGAGGTCACCTCTAAGTCACTCTTGGTTTGTGTTTGTGACGGTTTATCTTTTTACCATAGTGATAAATTGACCTTCAATTAGCCATTAAAAAATTATGCAATTCTTGTTTTTGCAAAAAAAAAAAAAAAAATCTCTATTTCTAAATATAATTAGTGCAAGTAGCTAACTATATCTTCATATCAGCCTTCTGTTATTTGCTGCATTCTACAAATCAGATTGGAAGGGGGAGGGGTGGCACTCAGAACCATTTAGTTATACTACAGGGCACATGAATGGAGGAGGAACATCCTGGCAGGAGGAACTCATCAGTCTGCTGCTCCCTTACTGTCCAATCATAGAGTGGGGGTAATGCTGGCAGGAGGAACTCATCAGTCTGCTGCTCCTTTACTGTCCAATCATATAGTGAGAGCAATGCTGACAGGAGGAACTCATCAGTCTGCTGCTCCTTTAGTGTCCAATCATAGATTGTGAGCAATGCTGGCAGGAGGAACTCATCAGTCTGCTGCTCTCTTACTGTCCAATCATAGAGTGGGGGTAATGCTGACAGGAGGAACTCATCAGTCTGCTGCTCCTTTAGTGTCCAATCATAGATTGTGAGCAATGCTGGCAGGAGGAACTCATCAGTCTGCTGCTCCATTACTGTCCAATCATAGAGTGGGGGTAATGCTGGCAGGAGGAACTCATCAGTCTGCTGCTCCTTTACTGTCCAATCATATAGTGAGAGCAATGCTGACAGGAGGAACTCATCAGTCTGCTGCTCCTTTAGTGTCCAATCATAGATTGTGAGCAATGCTGGCAGGAGGAACTCATCAGTCTGCTGCTCTCTTACTGTCCAATCATAGAGTGGGGGTAATGCTGACAGGAGGAACTCATCAGTCTGCTGCTCCTTTACTGTCCAATCATATAGTGAGAGCAATGCTGACAGGAGGAACTCATCAGTCTGCTGCTCCTTTACTGTCCAATCATATAGTGGGAGCAATGCTGACAGGAGGAACTCATCAGTCTGCTGCTCCTTTACTGTCCAATCATATAGTGGGAGCAATGCTGACAGGAGGAACTCATCAGTCTGCTGCTCCATTACTGTCCAATCATATAGTGGGGGTAATGCTGGCAGGAGGAACTCATCAGTCTGCTGCTCCTTTACTGTCCAATCATAGAGTGGGAGCAATGCTGGCAGGAGGAACTCATCAGTCGGCTGCTCCTTTACTGAGTGGGGGCAGTGATGTGACCTAACTATAGGGGTAAATCAGGTCACTAGTCTGACTGTATTGTTTAGCAAGTCTGTGTAAATCTCAGGACTGGCTGGACATAAATACAAATTCTTCTGACAGGTAAAATCTCTCCCTTATATGTATTTATCAGCTTTTCTACTCAGAGCGACAGACAGAAGATTTACTGTCAGAGGTGAAAAGGATCCTGGAGCTATGAAGCCCAAAACTGCAACATGTCGTTATTGAATACTGTCATTACTACGTATTGATGTATTCTTCTGAATCTTCCTGGGTGTCGGGAACTGATGTGTGGCCCCTGTAACAAGCTGTCACATTCCATTCAGTAAAAATGATGGTTGAGGCCCCCCCCCCCCCCCCCCCCCCCCCCCCCTCCCCCCCAAACCCCCCCCCCCCCCCCGGAGTATTTTTCCATGTTGACAGAGCGGCATTTATCCCATCACACTGTGACATATCCAGGAAAAGCCTCTCTGGATATTGACACCTGAAAGACATTATCAGCGTGTTCCCATCTCCTCCCACTTTTCCACAAAACAGGAGGCGCCGATCATTTACATTTCCATTGATTTCCAAGCCAGATAGGGGTGCATTCTCCCATACTCTACATCATAATCCAGGTAATGCCGGTGATTCCCCCCGCCCGGTGATTCCCCCCCGCCTGGTGATTCCCCCCTGCCCGGTGATTCCCCCCGCCCGGTGATTCCCCCCGCCCGGTGATTCCCCCCTGCCCGGTGATTCCCCCCGCCCGGTGATTCCCCCCTGCCCGGTGATTCCCCCCTGCCCGGTGATTCCCCCCTGCCCGGTGATTCCCCCCGCCCGGTGATTCCCCCCTGCCCGGTGATTCCCCCTGCCCGGTGATTCCCCCCTGCCCGGTGATTCCCCCCCGCCCGATGATTCCCCCCGCCCGGTGATTCCCCCCTGCCCGAAATGACCAAAAAAAAATCAGAGCGATGGTACAGAAACCTGCAGAGATGTGTGTTGGGGACTCTGATCGCTGTATACTGGTCCCAAAATAGTGTCAAAGGTGTCCGATCTGTCCCCCGCAATCTCGCAGTCTCACTAAAAATCGCTGATCGCTGCCATTACTAGTAAAAAAAAAAAAATAATTATAATAAAAATGCAATAAATCTATCCCCTATTTTGTAGACGCTATAACTTTTACGCAAACCAATCAATATAAGCTTATTGCGATTTTTTTTAACAAAAAAATATGTAGAAGAATGCGTATCGGCCTAAACTGATGAAAAAATTAGTTTAAAAAAAATGTTGGGGGATATTTATTATAGCAAAAAGTAAAAAATATTGTTTTTTTTAAATAAAAGTTATGCTTTTGTTTTTGTTTATAGCGCAAAAAATAAAAACCGCAGAGGCGATTAAATACCACCAAAAGAAAGCTCTATTTGTGGGGGGGGGGGGGGGAAAAGGACATCCATTTTGTTTTGGTACAACATCGCACAAATGCTGCAATCATCAGTTAAATTGACGCAGTGCCCTATCACAAAAAATGGCCTGGTCTGGAAGGGGGGTAAATAGTTCCGGTCCTTAAGTGGTTAAAGGTGTTTGATGTCAATGTGCATGCTTTTTTGTTCACAGCAAGAGCCAAAATACATAATTTTCTTCTTTTTAATCACTTGTCGGCCTCCTGTAATCACGCCTGCCGCGTGATTACTGCTGATCACAGATTGTGGTGAAGAGCCAATCAGCAGCTCTTTACCACGTGATCAGCTGTGCCCAATCACAGCTGATCAGGGAAGTAAATGGAAGCTGGTTATCTGCTCCATTTTCCTCCTGCTGACAGCATGAGGAGAGGAGAAGAGAGCCGATAACTGGCTTCTCTAAAAGGGACATGTACACTGATTATCTGTGTATTGTTTATCAGTGAAGTCCCCATCAGTGTCACCTGTCAGTGCCGCCCATCAGTGTCGCCTACCAGTGCTGCCCATCAGTGTCACCTATCCGTGCCGCCCATCAGTGTCACCTATCAGTGTCGCCCATCAGTGTCAACTATTAGTTTTGCCCATCAGTGTCGCATATCAGTGTCACCCATCAGTGTCACCTATCAGTGCCGCCCATCAGTGTCACCTATCAGTGCCGCCCATCAGTGTCACCTATCAGTGCCGCCCATCAGTGTCACCCATCAGTGTCACCTATCAGTGCCGCCCATCAGTGTCACCTATCAGTGCCACCTATCAGTGCCGCCCATCAGTGTCACCCATCAGTGTCACCCATCAGTGCCACCCATCAGTGTCACCCATCAGTGTCGCCTATCAGTGCCGCCCATCAGTGTCACCCATCAGTGCCGCCCATCAATGTCACCCAGTGTCACCTATCAGTGCCGCCCCTCAGTGTCGCATATCAGTGCCGCCCATCAGTGTCACCCATCGGTGTCACCTATCAGTGCCGCCCATCAGTGTCACCTATCAGTGCCGCCCATCAGTGTCACCTATCAGTGCCGCCCATCAGTGTCACCTATCAGTGCCGCCCATCAGTGTCACCTATCAGTGCCGCCCATCAGTGTCAACTATTAGTTTTGCCCATCAGTGTCGCATATCAGTGTCACCCATCAGTGTCACCTATCAGTGCCGCCCATCAGTGTCACCTATCAGTGCCGCCCATCAGTGTCACCTATCAGTGCCGCCCATCAGTGTCACCCATCAGTGTCACCTATCAGTGCCGCCCATCAGTGTCACCTATCAGTGCCACCTATCAGTGCCGCCCATCAGTGTCACCCATCAGTGTCACCCATCAGTGCCACCCATCAGTGTCACCCATCAGTGTCGCCTATCAGTGCCGCCCATCAGTGTCACCCATCAGTGCCGCCCATCAATGTCACCCAGTGTCACCTATCAGTGCCGCCCATCAGTGTCGCATATCAGTGCCGCCCATCAGTGTCACCCATCGGTGTCACCTATCAGTGCCGCCCATCAGTGTCACCTATCAGTGCCGCCCATCAGTGTCACCTATCAGTGCCGCCCATCAGTGTCACCTATCAGTGCCGCCCATCAGTGTCACCTATCAGTGCCGCCCATCAGTGTCACCTATCAGTGCCACCTATCAGTGTCGCCTATCAGTGCCGCCCATCAGTGTCACCCATCAGTGTCACCCATCAGTGTCGCCTATCAGTGCTGCCCATCAGTGTCACCCATCAGTGCCGCCCATCAATGTCACCCAGTGTCACCTATCAGTGCCGCCCATCAGTGTCGCCTATCAGTGCCGTCCATCAGTGTCACCCATCAGTGTCACCTATCAGTGCCGCCCATCAGTGTCACCCATCAGTGTCACCCATCAGTGTCACCTATCAGTGCCGCCCATCAGTGTCACCTATCAGTGCCACCCATCAGTGTCACCCATCAGTGTCGCCTATCAGTGCCCATCAGGTGCAGCTTATGTAGGAGGATTTGTTACATCAATTATTGCAGTGTTCATCAATTAATCTAACAATTATCTATCTATCAATCTATCTATATATCTATTTATCTATCTAATAATATCTATCTATCTATAAATCTTTCTATCGATCAATATCTATCTATCTATCTTATCTATCTGTATCTATCTCTCTATCATCTATCTATCTATCTATCTATCTATCTATCTATCTATCTATCTATCATTTCACTTCTACATTTCTTATCCCACCTATAATACATTGAATATTATCAATATGTATGAAAACTGTTCTGCCAATAACCACACGTGTCCTTTCTGCTTGTAGATAGAATTGGATGTAAATAGACTTCCTGGAGAAGTTTGGAAAGATGATGTAGGGCGGTGAATGAAGGTGTGGCGTTCTTTCTAGAAGTCTCCATTGATGGTGGGATGGGAGAGGTGTTTACAGAAAGGTTGGAGTCGGAGTATACATGGGGGGTCAGTGCAGAGAACGGGCCCTAATGACTTGTATAGGAGGCGGCCTGTGCTCGGCCACATAATTGCTAGCAGGCCATAAAACATTGGAGGATGGCAGAAATGATCAAATCTGACCTCTGCGGGTCAAACTAAAACTAAATATTTTTGTCACAGTTCCCTCCCTTAATTTAAGTCAACAACAAAACCAGAGGCATCGGATGAACTTCCAGAATACACGCTCTGTTTCTTTCCAACAGACAATACCGAGCAGCTAACATTCCACGTCAGCTAATAAATACTTTCATCTGTTGCAGGAATTCCACTCCAACCCAAATAAATACAATGTTTCCACCACCGACCACTCTAAACACCCTTCATTCACCCCGCAGGTTACATTCCCTTTCAATTCTTACCATTTTTATTCAGTTACATTGAAAACATTTTTCTAACTTTATTTCATTTTTTTTTTTAATTTTTTTTTTTACATTTTTTGTGTTCATTTTTTTATATTTTTCCCATTTTTAAACATTTTTATTCAATTTATATTAAATGTAGTAAGTTTTATTTGCAGAGTTTGTTGCCTAAACGTGTGTTTTAAACCTCAGAACCGCCTCTTCCTTGGTAGCGTCAATGTTTTTTTATTTTTCAGGAAATCTATAGAGAAAAGGCCCCCCGGTGGGATTTCGTTTTTTTTTTTTGTGTTAATTTTTTTATATTTTTCCCATTTTTAAACATTTTTATTCAATTTATATTAAATGTAGTAAGTTTTATTTGCAGAGTTTGTTGCCTAAACGTGTGTTTTAAACCTCAGAACCGCCTCTTCCTTGGTAGCGTCAATGTTTTTTTTTTTTTTTCTGGAAATCTATAGAGAAAAGGCCCCCCCGGTGGGATTTCGTTTTTTTTTTTTTTGTGTTAATTTTTTTATATTTTGCCATTTTTAAACATTTTTATTCAATTTATATTAAATGTAGTAAGTTTTATTTGCAGAGTTTGTTGCCTAATTGTGTGTTTTAAAATCTCGCCTCTTTTCCTCGGTAGCGTCAATGTTTTTTTTCGGGAAATCTATAGAGAAAAGGCCCCCCGGTGGGATTTCGTTTTTTTTTTTTTTTTTTTGGACATTGTATTTTTTTTTCTTTAAACGCGTTTCTTTTGGGGGTGAAAAATAAAACCACTTAAATGCACAGAGGGGGAAATGTGCCTCAGTGACAAAACAAATTTGCCACAAATCATTTTACAAAAGAACAGCAGGACTCAGCAGAGGGCGGACGCTCTGTTGCCATTCATCATTCATTTGTTTGGAATTCTCCACCCTTCCCCTGCCATGTTTAATATCTAATTGGCATTCTGACACTGCGGAACAGTCCACATCTGCTGCGAGGCCCGCTGGACGCGGGAGGCCTTTTCAATGCTCCGGGTCCCCCTGGCCTGTGTATATTTGACATGAAATGTAGTAAAGGCTTTTTTTTTTTTTTTTTTTTACAGGCCCAGTCAGCTCACCTTCTGTATCCATCCTGACAGCTGCTGAGTACAGAGGAGAAAACGTGGGAGGGCTGGATTGGGGAGTTCATTGATACTTCGCCGCCATATAGAAAGCGTCCCGCTCATTGTCCTTCATTGATAAATAACTTTAAAAGCAGATGTGACCAACTTGTGCCTCGGCAGCTGCTGGGGGGGACTACAAGTCCCGGGACGCCAGACCTTTGTCGCTGGCCAGCAACTGGAGCTCCACAGGTTCTCCACAGCACCTGTATAATAGTCTTTTTTTTATTGCACCCCCCCCCCCCTAAAAAAAATCCATTGAGGGACACAAGAAATATTCTAAACCTTGGTTAATCAACTTGTGGCCCTCCAGCTGTTGCAGAACTACATGTCCCATCATGTCTTTGCCTTTAGGAGTCATGCCTGTAACCATAGGCGTGTGCAAGTGGTGCGCTGGGTGTGCCTGGGCACACCCTATTCACTCTGTGTGCCATGGCTGATCTCTATGCTGCCACCGCCGGTGTAATACAGCAACTTTCTCGTTTTTGGTGTCACAGATACACCAGTTGGGTTACATCCAGTAGCGGCTGGTGCTCAATTTTTTTTGGGGGGAGTGAGGGGGCCAGGTTTGTTTGCCACCCCCCCCAAAAAAAAAAGTTTTCTCATTATAATCCATTGAGGGACACAAGAAATGTTCTAAACCATGGGTGCTTGTGGCCCTCCAGCTGTTGCAGAACTACAAGTACCATCATGCCTTTGCCTTTAGGAGTCATGCCTGTAACCATAGGCGTGTGCAAGTGGTGCGCTGGGTGTGCCTGGGCACACCCTATTCACTCTGTGTGCCATGGCTGATCTCTATGCTGCCACCGCCGGTGTAATACAGCAACTTTCTCGTTTTTGGTGTCACAGATACACCAGTTGGGTTACATCCAGTAGCAGCTGGTGCTCACATTTTTTGGTGGAGTGAGGGGGCCAGGTTTGTTTGCCACCCCCCCCCCCCCCCAAAAAAAAAGTTTTCTCATTATAATCCATTGAGGGACACAAGAAATATTCTAAACTTTTGGCCCTCCAGCTGTTGCAGAACTACAACTCCCATCAGGCTTTTGCCTTTAGGAGTCATGCTTGTAAACCATAGGCGTGTGCAGGTGGTGCGCTGGGTGTGCCTGGGCACACCCTATTCACTCTGTGTGCCATGGCTGATCTCTACGCTGTCACCGCCAGAGTAATACAGCAACTTTCTAATTTTTGGTGTCACAGATTCACCAGTTGGGTTACATCCAACGGCGGCTGGTGCTCAATTTTTTGGGGGGCGATGGGGGGAGTGAGGGGGCCAGGTTTGTTTGCCGCCCCACCAAAAAAAAGTTTTCTCATTATAATCCATTGAGGGACACCGGAAATGTAGAAAGTCCTAAACCATGGGTGCTCAACTTGTGGCCCTCCAGCTGTTGCAGAACTACAAGTCCCATCATGCCTTTGCCTTTAGGAGTCATGCTTGTAAACCATAGGCGTGCGCAGGGTGTGCGCTAGGTGTGCCTGGGCACACCCTAATCACCCTGTGTGCCATGGCTGATCTCTATGCTGCTATCACTGGAATAACACAGCAACTTTCTAGTTTTTAATGTCACAGATACACCAGTTGGGTTACATCCAGTGGTGGCTGGTGCTCAATTTTTTTTGGGGGGGGGGGGGGTGGAGGGAGTGAGGGGAACAGGTTTGTTTGCCCCCCCAAAAAAAATTGAGCACCAGCCGCCACTGGATGTAACACATCTAATGTATCTGTGACACCAAAAACAAGAAAGTTGCTGTGTTACTCCGGTGGTGGCAGCATAGAGATCAGCCATGGCACACAGGGTTAATAGGGAGTGCCCAGGAACACCCAGCGCACCCCCTGCACACGCCAATGGTAACAAGCATGACTCCTAAAGGCAAAGGCATGATGGGACTTCAACTTTAGTTCTGAAACTTTAAAAGCAGATGTGACCAACTTGTGCCTCAGCAGCTGCTGGGGGAATACAAGCCCCCAGGACGCCAGACCTTGTAGCTGGCCAGCAACTGGAGCTCCATAGGTTGTCCAAAGCACCTGTATAATAGTATTTTTTTTCTGCACCCCCCCCCCCCAAAAAAAGTGTTCTCATTATAATCCATTGAGGGACACAAGAAATGTTCTAAACCATGGGTAGTCAACTTGTGGCCCTCCAGCTGTTGCAGAACTACAAGTCCCATCATGCCTTTGCCTTTAGGAGTCATGCTTGTAAACCATAGGCGTGCGCAGGGGGTGCGCTGGGTGTGTAATCACTCTGTGTGCCATGGCTGATCTCTATGCTGCCACCGCCCGAGTAATACAGCAACTTTCTCGTTTTCGGTGTCACAGATACACCAGTTGGGTTACATCCAGTGGCAGCTGGTGCTCAATTTTTTTTTTGGGGGGGGGGGGTGAGGGGGCCAGGTTTGTTTGCCCCTCTCCCCCAAAAAAAAAAAATTTGAGCACCAGCCGCCACTGGATGTAACCCAACTGAGCGGATCCTCCCTGTGTGATCCCTTTAGATGTGTTCCTATTGGGAGTATCTCACCAAAAATGACATTTTTGTTGCAGGGGATGCCTGAAATCTGACTTATATCTTAGGCAGACTTCTGGGAAAAATGGTGAGCCAATCACACAAGCAGGAAATTATGTGTCTGGGGGGGGGGGGGGGGGGGGGAGTGGTCAGTACTCATTCTGTGTATAGAACAACTCCAGGTAGCCATATTGCTTTGTATTCTCAGAAATAGACAGCGGCTGCAGATTAAAAAGGGAAGGTCATTTTTAATAACATTCAATTACAATATGACTTGTGTCGCTATATTATTTTTTTCTTTATTTGCTATTTTTTTCCCACCACGAAGGTGGAGTCACCCTTTAAGTTTTGACAGTAAAACCTGGAAGCTGATGCTCCGATGCTCAGCTGCACCAGATTTTGCACTCTCCAGTTGTAGTAAATCATCCCCAGAGTCCTCTGTGTCAGTTAGTGGATATGTGGGAGTCGCTCATTGTATGGGGATAGGCTCTATTGGGTATCATTTCATTTCCTCTAAGAAAATGCGGCACATACCAATGCAATTATATATCTAATGAGCTTCCCGAGCACATTAGACATTCGCAATCTTATTTGATTGTTTCAGGGAGATTGTAGGAAAGTCTGCTGGGTAGAAAGAGCTTACAGATAAACAGCACTCCCCAGTGGCCAATTTCTCATGCAAAATACAAAAGTTATAACCCGACTCAATGCTTTCGTATGTTTTTTATGTTCATTATTTTCTTTCTATTGTTTTTATTTCATGTTTGTTGTATGTATAGAAACATAACTCTAAAACCTTTACATTGTGATGGTCTTGCACAGTTTTATCAAATACAGTAATAATGGTAGCAGAAGTGAAGAAAGCGTTCAATCCTCTGCATGACTTGTTGATTTGCAGCTCCATAAAATAAGTTTAGTAAACTCTTTGGGAAAACACTTGTCCCGGCTTCCAGCCATGTTCCTTCTGCACAGCTCACCAGTCCCCCTGCAGTCTGGTTCCTTAACAACACCACCCAAGCATGCAGTGGCAGCTGGTGCTCAAACTTTTTTTTGGGGGGGGGGCGCAAAACACTGTGAAAAAAATCAATTGCAGCCACTGTGCCATCAAACGCTACCACTGTACCCATCAAACGCTGCCACTGCGCCATCAAACGCTGCCACTGTACCCATCAAACGCTGCCACTGCGCCATCAAACGCTGCCACTGTGCTCTCAAACGCTCCCACTGCGCCCTCAAACGCTGCCACTGTGCCATCAAAAGCTGCCACTGTGCCATCAAAAGCTGCCACTGTGCCCATTAAACGCTGCCACTGTGCCATCAAATGCTGCCACTGTGCCCATTAAATGCTGCCACTGTGCCATTAAATGCTGCCACTGTGCCAACACTGCCACTGTGCCATCAAACGCTACTACTGTACCCATCAATCGCTGCCACTGTGCCATCAAACGCTGCCACTGCGCCCTCAAACGCTGCCACTGCGCCCTCAAACGCTGCCACTGCACCTTCAAACGCTGCCACTGTGCCATCAAACGCTGCCACTGTGCCATCAAAAGCTGCCACTGTGCCATTAAACGCTGCCACTGTGCCCATTAAACGCTGCCACTGTGCCATCAAATACTGCCACTGTGCCCATTTAATGCTGCCACTGTGCCCATTAAATGCTGCCACTGTGCCATCAAACACTGCCACTGTGCCATCCAAACGCTGCCACTGTGCCCTCAAGCGCTGCCATTGCACCATCAAACGCTGCCCCTGTGAAATCAAATGCTGCCACTGTTCCCATTAAACGCCTCCACTGTGCCCATTTAACGCTGCCACTGTGCCCATCAAAGGCTGCAACTGTGCCATCAAACTCTGCCAGTGTGCCCATCAAATGCTGCCAGTGTGCCCATCATTTGCTGCCAGTGTGCCCATTAAATGCTGCCAGTGTGACCCCCACCTGCTCGCCATCTGCCCAGCACTTACCCTGTCTTGGTTGGGCAGCGGGTGACGGCGACGAGCGGGGTCCTTCGTGCGTCTCCTGCCATCCTCATCTCACGTCCTCTCCTCCTGATAGGCGTCCAATAGCGGCGCCTGTTGTTCCCCGCTGAGAGAAGACAGTGATAATCACAAGAGAATCAAACAGGCTGGTTGTACCCAAGTTGAGTGATCGATCAACTACATTGTACATTCAGCCTGCTCATTAACGGTTTGAATCTTGGCCGGTTCCTGCTGAATTGGCCAAGATTCTAAACTGTGTATGGCTTGCCTTAGTTAAAGCAAATCTATGGTCGCAGCGTACACCTTCGTTTTATAACATTAGCAACAGTGGCGGCTGGTGCTCAAAATTTTTGGGCACAAACAAACTGAAAAATTATGAAAAATACTGAAACAAAAACATCAAATGCAGCCACTGTGCCATCAATTGCAGCCACTGTTCCCATATAATGCAGCCACTGTGCCCATCATATGTAGCCACTGTGCCCATCAAATGCAGCCACTGTGCCCCATCAAATGCAGCCACTGTGCCCCATTGAAAGCAGCCACTGTGCCCCATCAAATGCAGCCACTGTGCCCATCAAATGCAGCCACTGTGCCCATCATATGCAGCCTCTGTGCCCATGAAATGCAGCCACTGCGCCCATCATATGCAGCCACTGTGCCCATCATATGCAGCCTCTGTGCCTATGAAATCCAGTCACAGTGCCCATCATATGCAGTCTCTGTGCCCATCAATTGCACCCACTGTGCCCATCAATTGCAGTCTCTGTGCCCATCAATTGCAGCTACTGTGCCCATCATATGCAACCACTGTGCCCCCCCCCTCCGCTTGCCTGCTCGCAGTCTGACTGGCACTTACCCCATCTTGTTGGCGGGTCAGGCAGCGTGTGATGGCGACGAGCTGTGGGACGGGTAGCACGGGTCAGACTTCGCTTCTGCTAGCTGGCCAAGGGGATCGCCTCTGCCTTCAACCAGACTGCAGCATAGCTCCCAACTGTCTCTGATTTCGAGGGATTGTCCCTGATTTGGAGCAATGTCCCTCTGTCCCTCACTCCTCCTCATTTGCCTCTCTTTTTTTACTGATCCATATAGTTGTGTATAAAATGCACTTTTTATCTTTCAAAAAGTGTTTCCCAGCACTAAACCTTTCATCCAAATTCTAAATTGCTGCATTTGTAAATGTTAAAAGCCAATATAAAGGAATAGTAGTGGTAAAAAAAAAGCCTTTGTGGATTTAATTAACCTTTTTGTTGGGTTAATTCTCCTTTAAGAGGGTGTGGCAGGGGGGGCGTGTCCTATGCCTACATACGTTTGCTAGTAGGTATCCCTCATTCTCATCTCAAAATGTTGGGAGTTATGCTGCAGCAGTGTCTACTCACAGGGCATAGTGACTACGTGTCACAGAATTCAAGGACGTTAATGTGTGGGGATCTTCACAAAGCGTTCAAAAACTTCAAAATCTATAGGAATAATACGAGTAGGCTAGAAATAATTGAAATATAATGTGGAAATGAAGATAAGATTTTACATTCTGACCCTAGATACCAGTGGTGGCTAGTGCTCAATATTTTCTCCTACGGGAGAAAGACAGGAAGGCAGCGATTGCCCACACCCACCCCCCGCCCCCCGTGGGATAGACAAACGGGGAGGTTCCATAACCATCTCCCCCGCGGCAGACGGAATGATAGGAAGGCAGCGATCGCCCACGCCCCCCGTGGGAGAGACGGGCGGGAAGGCGCCATAACCATCTCCCACGCGGCAGATGGAATGACAGGAAGGCAGCGATCGCCCACGCCCCCCTGCCCCCATGGGAGAGACAAATGGGGAGGCGCCATAACCCCTGCCCACGGAAGACGGAATGACAGGAAGTCAGCGATCGCCCACACCCCCCTGCCCCCATGGGAGAGATGGAAGGGGAGGTGCCAAAACCCCCTCCCCGCGAGAGACGGATGGACGGGAAGGCAGTGATCGCCTGCGCCCCCGCCCCCGTGGGAGAGACGGACGGGGAGGCGCCATAACCCCCTCCCACGCAGGACACAGACGGACAGGAAGGCAGTGATCGCCCACACCCCACCACCCCCGTAGGAGAGATGGACAGGGGGTGCGATAACCCCTCCCCCCCCACGGGAGTCGGACGGACAGGAAGGCGGCGATCACACCACAGCCAATGGCCGCCACTGCTGCATACACTTTAATAGCTAGCTGTAACCTGCGCAAGTAGTAGCAATTCATTGCACACAGTTGCAACATTGGTGATACCTGTGTAGCCTACATCATAGGGAACTATTTGCTTTATTCAATGATTGCTACTCTTCACAACTCCTTTTGGCATGCTTTTGCATACTTAGTATGACATTTTGTAGCATGAGACAAAAAGGAAGCTCATCACAAAGCACCTGTGGCAGAAAGCACCGATCGAAGCAAACATGGATTGAGTTGAAATACAATGAGGAAATTAATAAATACATGATTTTACATTTTGACCATAGATACAGTTTATCTTTGTCAGTGGATACGTTTCCTTGATTTCGATTATAAAAGAAATGGAGCAGAATGGTATTTGCCTGCGACGAGAGAGACGCCTCTAATAACAAAAACTAGTATTTGAGTTATACTTGCATCTTTTTTTTGTTATACTCGGACCGAACTTCACATAATCTCACTCCTCTCGCTGCTTTTTCCACGTTATAAATTAAACACGTTATAAATTAAACTCACATTTTCCAGAAGTGTCTCTGACCATAACAGGTGGATAGAGTTCTGCAACATAGAGCTAACCAGCCATACCCCTGATATCCCATGGTCATTGATTCAACCAACTGGCATGAGGCCCATTAAAACATGTAGCATAAAGCCCAAGCCATTTCATCATCACTGTTTCCTTTATTACATTACATCAACCTGTTCCTAACTACCTTCTATTATACTCGAGAACAGGGCAGGGGGTCTTAAACTTCTTTACATTTACAGATCCCCAATGGATTGCCCCAAATGTCCCCAAATCCCCTTCCCCTATTTACCATCGTCAGTCTTATTGGGTACCAGTATGATGTCAGTGGTAACTTGTTTTTACTTTACATATGGATATGAATATAACAGCTGAAGGAAAATCATAGGAATGTTATCATATTTATGTATTTAAAATGTCAAAAGGTAGCTCCAATCAGCAAGATTTTGGCTGCAATCCAACATGGAATGGAGGTCCAGTTACCGACAATATTACTAGACATGTGCTCTGAAAAAAATGTATTTTGTTTTCGTTTCATTCATTTTTTTTTTTTGCTTTTTTTCGGAAATTCTGAAATTTGAAAATTAGGAAATTCGGAAATCCAAAAATTCGTATTTTCAAATTTCTGAATTTTCTAATTTTGAATTTCCGTATTTTCAAATTTCTGAATTTTCACATTTCTAATTTCTGAATTTTCAAATTTCTGAATTTTCACATTTCTGAATTTTCACATTTCTGAATTTAGAATTTCCAAAATTTTTCAATTTCTGAATTTTCTAATTTCCGAATTTCGATTTTACAAATTTAGAATTTCCGAAATTTTTCAATTTCTGAATTTTCTCATTTTTCAATTTCTGAATTTTCTCATTTTTCAATTTCAGAATTTTCTCATTTTTCAATTTAGAATCTCCGAATTTGGAATTTCCAAATTTAGAATTTCCAAAATTCAAATTTCCGTTTTTTTGGAGAGATGGAAGGGGAGGTGCCATAACCCCCTCCCCCGCGGGAGACGGATGGATGGGAAGGCAGTGATCGCCCACGCCCCCCTGCCCCCATGGGAGAGATGGAAGGGGAGGTGCCATAACCCCCTCCCCCGCGGGAGACGGATGGATGGGAAGGCAGTGATCTCCTGCGCCCCCGCCCCCGTGGGAGAGACGGACGGGGAGGCGCCATAACCCCCTCCCACGCAGGACACAGACGGACAGGAAGGCAGTGATCGCCCACACCCCACCACCCCCGTAGGAGAGATGGACAGGGGGCGCGATAACCCCTCCCCCCCCGCGGGAGTCGGACGGACAGGAAGGCGGCGATCACACCACAGCCAATGGCTGCCACTGCTGCATACACTTTAATAGCTAGCTGTAACCTGCGCAAGTAGTAGCAATTCATTGCACACAGTTGCAACATTGGTGATACCTGTGTGGCCTACATCATAGGGAACTATTTGTTCTATTCAATGATTGCTACTCTTCACAACTCCTTTTGGCATGCTTTTGCATACTTCGTATGACTTTTGTAGCATGAGACAAAAAGGAAGCTCATCACAAAGCACCTGTGGCAGAAAGCACCGATCGAAGCAAAAATGAACAAATACATGATTTTACATTTTGACCATAGATACAGTTTATCTTTGTCAGTGGATACGTTTCCTTGATTTCGATTATGAAAGAAATGGAGCAGAATGGTATTTGCCTGCGACGAGAGAGACGCCTCTAATAACAAAAACTAGTATTTGAGTTATACTTGCATCTTTTTTGTTATACTCGGACCGAACTTCACATAATCTCACTCCTCTCGCTGCTTTTTCCACATTGTAAATTAAACTTCACATTTTCCAGAAGTGTCTCTGACCATAACAGGTGGATAGAGCGCCGCAACATAGAGCTAACCAGCCATACCCCTGATATCCCATGGTCATTGATTCAACCAACTGGCATGAGGCCCATTAAAACATGTAGCATAAAGCCCAAGCCATTTCATCATCACTGTTTCCTTTATTACATTACATCAACCTGTTCCTAACTACCTTCTATTATACTCGAGAACAGGGAAGGGGGTCTTAAACTTCTTTACATTTACAGATCCCCAATGGATTGCCCCAAATGTCCCCAGATCCCCTTCCCCTATTTACCATCGTCAGTCTTATTGGGTACCAGTATGATGTCAGTGGTAACTTGTTTTTACTTTACATATGGATATGAATATAACAGCTGAAGGAAAATCATAGGAATGTTATCATATTTATGTATTTAAAATGTCAAAAGGCAGCTACAATCAGCAAGATTTTGGCTGCAATCCAACATGGAATGGAGGTCCAGTTACCAACAATATTACTAGACATGTGCTCTGACAAAAAATGTATTTTGTTTTCGTTTCATTCATTTTTTTTTGCTTTTTTTTTTTCGGAAATTCTGAAATTTGAAAATTAGGAAATTCGGAAATCCGAAAATTCGTATTTTCTAATTTTGAATTTCCGTATTTTCAAATTTCTGAATTTTCACATTTCTAATTTCTGAATTTTCAAATTTCTGAATTTTCACATTTCTGAATTTTCACATTTCTGAATTTAGAATTTCCGAAATTTTTCAATTTCTGAATTTTCTAATTTCCGAATTTCGATTTTTCAATTTCTGAATTTTCTCATTTTTCAATTTCTGAATTTTCTCATTTTTCAATTTCTGAATTTTCTCATTTTTCAATTTCTGAATTTTCTCATTTTTCAATTTCTGAATTTTCTCATTTTTCAATTTAGAATCTCCGAATTTGGAATTTCCAAATTTAGAATTTCCAAAATTCAAATTTCCGGTTTTTCCGAATTTCGAATATCCAAATTTCGAATTTCCAAATTTCGCATTTTCCAAAATTCTGAAATTTGAAAATTCGGAAACTCAAAATTCGGAAACTCAAAATTCGGAAACTCAAAATTCGGAAATGTGAAATTCAGAAATTCGAAATTTTGGAAATTGAAATATTCGGAAATTGAACCAATTTGTCAAAATTCATTAAAAAACGAATTGCACGTGGCTAAATATTTCTTAATTTTTAGCAGGGGTTCCCCCGAGACCGGAGAACTATTTAAAGGGTTCCTCTGTGTTGAAAAGGTTGAGAAAGGCTGACCTAGACCAAGAATCTTTACATTGTACAGCAACCCCTCCATTTCATTGGCTCCGTCACATCAGGCAAAATGTGATTGGCTGATTTAGTTTAATGGCAAATGTGTAATTTCTTCTACCCCCGCGCAGTATACGTGTTGTTGTTGGCTAAACATTGGGAGGAATGAGGGAATACAGACATACATAGCATTGTCCAGCTCTGAAATTCCTCTCACCAATACACTAAATTCCTGCTTTTGTTAACTTACCAACACATTTTAATGAATGGCGAGCTGGCCCTTTGTTTGTGGAGCAGGCTGTAACATTTGTTAACGCTGCTCCTTTTTCCCCTTCTTTTGAAGACAGGTTAAAAAATGAAACACTTTGGAAACATAAAGTGGGATCATTTATCAAGGTTTGAGAGAAATGAGAAGAAAAACTCTCTTCTATGGGATGGAGATAGAGACGCTGTGACAGGAGGCGATCATTCAGAGCTGAATGCTTTATTTTAGAAGATATATGGATCTGATCAACATATGAAAGATACAAATTATTTACTTTATTTATTATAAGAACAATACATTTCACGTATGTCACCATCCATATAAGAACAATACATTGCACATACAGTACACTATATTACCAAAAGTATTGGGACACCTGCCTTTACACGCACATGAACTTTAATGGCATCCCAGTCTAATACCCCGTACACACGGTCGGAATTTCCGATGGAAAATGTCCGATCGGACCATGTTGTCGGAAAATCCGGCCGTGTGTGGGCTCCATCTGACTCTTTCCGTCGGAAAAAAATTTGAGATCCTGCTCTCAAATTTTCCAACAACAAAATCCGATCCGACTTTTTCCGATCGTGTGTCGAGAATTCCGACGGATAAAGTGCCACGCATGCTCAGATCAAATTATGAGACCAAAGCTATTGGCTGCTGACGTGAACGTAGTCCCGTCGTAACGGACGAACGTCATCACGTTCAGAATGATCGGATTTTCCGATAACTTTGTCCGACCGTGTGTATGCAACACCAGTTTCGGATCAGAGTCCGTCGGAAAAAATCAGACGGATTTTGTGGTCGGATTTTCCGACCGTTTGTACGGGGCATTAGTCCGTAGGGTTCCATATTGAGATGGCCCGCCCTCTGTAGCTATAACAGCTTCAACTCTTCTGGGAAGGTCGTCCACAAGGTTTAGGAGGGTGTCTATGGGAATGTTTGACCATTCTTCTAGAAGAGCATTTGTGAGGTCAGACACTGATGTTGGAATAGAAGGCCTGGCTCACAGTCTCCCCTCTAATTCATCCCAAAGGTGTTCTATCGGGTTGAGGTCAGGACTCTGTGCAGGCCAGTCAAGTTCCTCCACCACAAACTTGCTCCTCCATATCTTTATGGACCTTGCTTTGTGCACTGGTGCGCAGTCATGTTGGAGAAGGAACACCAGCCATTGGATGGTTTGACAGTTTGGTTGAGAGTACAACCAATGTGACAGTTAGCATTTCCGGCATGCCGGGAATGTAACTGTTTTTAAAAAAAACAAAAAAAAAAACAAACATGTTATACTTACCTCCACTGTGCAGCTTGTTTTGCACAGAGTGGCCCCAACGTCGTCTTCTGGGGTCCCCCGGCGGCTCTCGCGGCTCCTTCCCGCATCAGATAACCCCCTAGGAGAAGCGTTCTCCCGGGGGGGGGGGGGGTTACCTTGCAGGCGCGCTCCCGAGCCCAGCATTTGGCGTCCATAGAGGCCGAATGCAGGACTCAGCCCCAGCACCCGCGTCATTGGATTTGATTGACAGCAGCGGGAGCCAATGGCTGCGCTGCGGACGAATGCAGGACTCAGCCCCAGCACCCGCGTCATTGGATTTGATTGACAGCAGCGGGAGCCAATGGCTTCGCTGCTATCAATCTATCCAATCAAGAGCCGAGAACCCCCTCGGGCAGAGAGACAGCGCGTCCCCGTGGGAAAACTGGTATTTGAATGTGTCTGGAAGACTGTGTACACATGCATACATCAAATCTAGAATACTAAAGCAGGCCATACATGGGGCGAATTCCGAACAAATTTTCTTCCGAAAATTAGAACTTTTGTGCGTTTTGTGATCCGATTTGACCAACCAAGCCTTCAACTTCCCCTCATGTTGCTACAGAACAGAATTTTCGTGGCTGGGAATCTGCAGCCCCGCTAAGACTTCAAAGTCGTGCGATTTTACCACGATTTTGCCGCGATTTCAAGGAATGCCTGTGTAAGTGGCATCAAAATCGGACGAAAGTAGTGCAGGGACTACTTTGAAGTCGGAACGACTTGAAGTCGTACTTATATGAATGGCTGTCATGGGAAATCATGGGGAAGGACTTGTCATGCTACTTTGCAGTCCCAAATCGTGGGACAAGTCGTATGAGTGTGAAAGGGGCCTAAAGGTGAGAAATTGGAACAAAAATTCTTAGTTACGATTTTTGAAAGAAAACTATTTCGGCATTCGTCCCATGTATGGCCTGGCTTAAGTCTGATGGTTCCACATTCTAGGTACACACTCCTATTTTCATGTGATCAGATGTTTGCCTCGTGTTTCGGAGTGATAAATACATAAAGTAAAACAAAGGTGACTGGATAGGAAGCATAATACTGGTGGATTTGTTCTAATCCTTCAGGTATGTGTATTCTGTTTTCCAACACCACCAACTTTGGAAATGGATTTTATGTCTTTATGGTTTCAACAGGAAACTCATTATATGTTATCCGGAAAGCTTAACAGCAGCTCTCTAATATGCAGGGAGACTTAATGAGATCCTAATCAAGATGGAATCGCAGCTTTTTCCATTTTGACGTTTTTATGTCTTTTCCACAATTTAATACCGTGCACATTTACCAAAAGGTTTTTTTTTTTTAATCATTTTACGCCGATAACCTAAAAACACCTCTAGAAAGCCCTGTGCGTCTATATCTCTATCTCAGTACATAGATATCGTTTTACGTGTACATGGTTTTATTGATAATCTATTCTGTAGGTAAACTAATCCACACGGGCTGCCAGGATCTCAACACTGGCAGTACTTTTTACAGCGGTGTTAAACCCAAAACCCCCAAAAAATCTAATATCAAGGTCCCATGCTGAGCAGAGGGCCTGCACAGCACAGGCGGTCACCCATTCGGCAAGGACGCCAGTCAGAGACTGTTTTTTTCATTTTCTCAAGTGTTCGTTGATTGGACGAGGTGCAGATCGTAATGTCACCAGCCCACCTCTCCACCTCGTGTAATCAGAAAATGCTTTGTATTTATTGAGAAAAAGCAAAGTGATCTCTGAATGGTGCCTGTGCTTAACGGCCGACCTTTCCGAGTTCACAATGTAGCATGGCTGCCACTCTGCATGGGGCTCGGAGGCTTGCGGTGGTCACTGGAGTAGTGGCGCCTATTACAGGATTTCCAGCTTCTAGACCAGTGATTCCCAACCAGGGTTCCTCCAGAGGTTGCTAGGGGTTCCTTCAGCATTGGGCAATTTCTGGCTCTCAGATAAGTTCCCACCGACACCATTGATCTTTTTAGCTATCTGTAAGGAGGTAATTCTTCCCAATGACCACAAGTGTAAGGACCATTCTTCCCAATGACCACAAGTGTAAGGACCATTCTTCCCACTGACCACAAGTGTAAGGACCATTCTTCCCAATGACCACAAGTGTAAGGACCATTCTTCCCAATGACCACAAGTGTAAGGACCATTCTTCCCACTGACCACAAGTGTAAGGACCATTCTTCCCACTGACCACAAGTGTAAGGACCATTCTTCCCAATGACCACAAGTGTAAGGACCATTCTTCCCAATGACCACAAGTGTACGGACCATTCTTCCCAATGACCACAAGTGTAAGGACCATTCTTCCCAATGACCACAAGTGTAAGGACCATTCTTCCCAATGACCACAAGTGTAAGGACCATTCTTCCCACTGACCATCACACTCATTTCTCATGTAGATGGAGTGGGCTGGAAAGATCTCACATAGAAAGGTACCTCATCCCAAAATTAAATGATATAAGGGTGAACAGGGATAGGTAAAGGGGATTATTACGGTACCAGTAATTAGACATGTGCACAACAAAAAGATTTGTTTTTTTCGTTTCCGTTGATTCGTAACGATTCGTAAATTCGTAAGTCGTCGGTGTTCGTATTCGTAACGATTCGTATTTTCGTAAGCGTTTTTTTTTCGTTGATTCGTTTTTCCGTAAATTTTTTTTAAATTTTCGTTTATTCGAAATTCGGACGCATTCGTATTTATTCGTACATTCGTAACATTCGTAACATTCGTAGATTCGTAATCGGAGCATAATTCATAATGTTATGTAATGTGTATGCTATTATTACATTTTAAGAGACGCGGAAAATTACGAATCAAAAAAAAAGTTACGAATGTACAAATTTTTACGTTCAATCCATTCGAGGCACGTTAAGCAGCGCCATTGTAAGAGACACGGAAAATTACGAATCGAAAAAAAAAGTTACGAATGTACGAATTTTTTCGTTCAATCCATTCGAAGCACGTTAAGCAGCGCCATTGTAAGAGACACGGAAAATTACGAATCGGAAAAAAAAAAAAGTTACGAATGTACGAATTTTTTCGTTCAATCCATTCGAGGCACGTTAAGCAGCGCCATTGTAAGAGACACGGAAAATTACCAATTCAACAAAAAAAAAAAGTTACGAATGTACAAATTTTTTCGTTCATTTTCATTTTCGTTGTTCCTGTTTTCGTTTTTCGGATTTTCTTCTTTCGTACATTCGTTGTTTCTAATTTGTTTTTTTTCTGATTTTCGTTGTTTTCGGATTCGTTCGATTCGAACGATTCGTTATTCGTTAAAATTTTTAGCGAATCGTTCGTTCATTCGTACGATAACGAATGAACGAAAATAACGAAAAAAAAACGAAAAACTAAAAAAAACGAAACGAATTGCACATGTCTACCAGTAATATGAAAATACTCTGATCGGAACCCTAAACACACTTAAGACATTCTCACCCCCCCCCCCTTTTTTTTTTTTTTTCCTTCTCCCTCTCCCCCCTATCTCGCAGACTCCCCCCACTCCCCCCCCCCTCCAATCCCCCCCCCCCCCCCACATCCCCATATAAACAATGAGTGTTCAGTGAATTCTCTAATGTTAATTCATAATGGACATTGCATAAAAGTTATGTTTACTGTTCTGTTTATTGTTGAGACAATGTATGTCTCTTTACTTGACTGTAATTTGCTCTTTCAATTGGCATTTTGTTAAACCTACTGTATGCAATTTTATCTAAATAAAAACCTTTTGATTGCGAAAAAATAAATAAAAGAAAATACTCATAGGTTGAATTAAAAAACGTTTTTTATTATTTGAGAACAAAAATAAACAGTAATACTTGTTTATGTGAAGGTCTATAGGAATATTTAACAGATATAATACAGTACAAATATCACATACATTTTTAAAGTTATTTATGTGGAAGAGCAGCTAATAGACCTATGAATTACTCATTTAAATCAGAGGTACAGATAAAACTTTTTTTGGATTGGACCGACATGTTTCGCCAGCATTGGCTTCCTCAGGGTAGTAAGGATTATCTGTACCGTAGTAAAATTTCTAAAGAACAAATACAAAAGATGTCATTAGTTACATAATAACTGTAATATCCCATTATCATTGCTAGACATTGGCCCCATGACGTTATCAAAAAAGCAAGGCCCACCCCTAATGGGTCAAGCATGGAACACCGCAAATTCCATAGATACGTACCCCAGGATAGGCAAAGCAGACCCCAGATTAGCCCCAATACAGCAATCAGAGCATTAGCATCACAGCAATAGCTGTAGGGGGCAAACAAGACCTGGTGGAATAGAAGAATGTAATATAGAGAATGTATATATTTAAAAAGAAATAACTAATCTCATTAAATAACAAGGGGCTAATTTGGGCATTGGGCAATTTCTGCCTCTCAGATAAGTTTCCCACTGACACCATTGATCTTTTTAGCTATCTGTAAGGAGGTAATTCTTCCCGATGACCACAAGTGTAAGGACCATTCTTCCCAATGACCACAAGTGTAAAGCCCCATACACACGGTCGGATTTTCCGATGGATTCTGTCCTATAGGACAAAGTTGTCGGAAATTCCGACCGTGTGTAGGCACCATCGGACAGTTTCCATCGGATTGTCCGACGGACAAAGTTCTATCTCCTGCTGGAAAAATTTTCCGACAACAAAGTCCGATCACACCAATTCCGATCGTGTGTAGCGAATTCCGACGGACAAAGTGCCACGCATGCTCAGATCACATTACAAGACCAAAGCTATTGGCTACTGGCCTCTACGTAGTCCCGTCGTAGGCAACAAACGTCACCACGTTCAGAATGATCGGATTTTCCGACAACTTTGTCCGACCGTGTGTATGCAACACCAGTGTCGGACTAAATCCGTCGGACCAAATCCGATGGATTTGGTGGTCGGATTTTCCGACCGTGTGTATGGGGCTTTAGGACCATTCTTCACACTGACCATCACACTAATGTATCATGAGTTGTAGAGTTCTAATTTTAAGCAGGGGTTCCTCGAGAACTGAGAACTATTTCAAGGGTTCCTCTGTGTTGAAAAGGTTGAGAAAGGCAGCTCTAGAGGGATCCCACAGTATGCATAGTCATGTTGGTCCAAGCTGTGAAAATATCCATACCTGGAGTTCTTCTTTAATCGAAAAGGATGAAAATCCAGCATTTTTGCTGATCGTCACCTACAGTGCCTTGAAAAAGTATTCATACCAAAAACGTAAATGTATTTTATTGGGATTTTATGTGATAGACCAACACAAAGTGGAACATAATTGTGAAGTGGAAGGAAAATGATAAATGGTTTTCAATTTTTTTTTTACAAATAAATATGTGAAAAGTGTGGGGGGGGGGCATTTGTATGGCGCCCCCCTGGGTCAATACTTTGTAGAACCCCCTTTCTCTGGAATTACAGCTACAAGTCTTTTTGGGGATGTCTCTCAGCTCACTCTAGAGAGTGACATTTTTGCCCATTCTTTACAAAATATCTCAAGCTCTGTCCGATTGGATGGAGAGCGTCTGTGAACACCAATTTTCAAGTCTTGTCCCAGATTCTCAATGTGATTTAGGTCTGGACATTGACTGGCCCATTGTAACACATGTATATGCTTTTATCTTAACCAGGGGTAGGCAACCTGGGGCCATCATGCCTCTGGGAGTAATTGTAACTGCCAGTCTTGCAATGCCTCATGGGAAATGTAGTTCCACAACAGCTAGAGGGCTACTGGTTGCCTACCCCTGATCTAAACCATTCCATTGTAGCTCTGGCTGTATGTTTGGGGTTGTTGCCTCGCTGGAAGGTGAACCTCTGCCCCAATCTCAAGTCTTTTTCAGGCTCTAACAGGTTTTCATCTGAAATTGGGCCCTGTATTGGGCTCCATCCATCTTCCCATCAACTCTGACCAGCTTCCCTGTCCCTGCTGAATAAAAAAGCATCTCCACAACATGATGCTGCCACCACCATGTTTCATGGTGGGGATGGTGTGTTTAGGATGATGTGCAGTGTTAGTTTTCCCCACACATAGTGTTTTGCTTTTAGGCCAAAAAGTTACATTTTGTTTTCATCTGACCAGATCACCTTCTTCCACATGTTTGCTGTGTCCCCCACATGGCTTCTCACAAACTACAAACAGGACTTCTTATGACTTTCTTTCTCCAATGTCTTTCTTCTTGTCACTCTTCCATAAAGGGCAGATTTGTGGAGAACACGACTAATAATTGTCCTGTAGACAGATTCTCCCACCTGAGCTGTGGATCTCTGCAGCTCCTCCAGAGTTACTATGGGCCTCTTGGCTCTTCTCTGATGAATGCTCTCCTTGCCCGGCCGATCAGTTTAGGTGGACGGTCATGTCTTGGTAGGTTTGCAGTTGTGACATACTCTTTCCATTTTCCAATGATGGATTGAACAGAGCTCCGTGAGATGTTCAAAGCTTGGGATATTTTTTTATAACCTAACCCTGCTTTTAACTTCTCCACAACTGTATCCCTGACCTGTCTGGTGTGTTCCTTGGCCTTCATGATGCTGTTTGTTCACTAAGGTTCTCTAACAAACCTATGAGGGCTTCACAGAACAGCTGTATTTATACTGAGATTAAATTACACACAGGTGGACTCTATTTACTAGTTTGGTAACTTCTGAAGGCAATTGGCTCCACTATATTTTAGTTGGGGGTATCAGAGTAAAGGGGGCTGAAGAAAAATGCCCCCCCCCACACTTTTCACATATTTATTTGTAAAAAAATGTTGAAAACCATTTATCATTTTCCTTCCACATCACAATTATGTGTCACTTTGTGTTGGCCTATCACATAAAATCCCAATAAAATTAAGTTTTTGGTTGTAACATGACAAAACGTGTAAAATTTCAAGGGGTATGAATACTTTTTCAAGATACTGTGGGGTTAATTTACTAAGATTTCCAGGAAGTATAGGCGCTCTACATTTAATAGTGCCCAATTAAAGTCAATTAAGACTTCAACTCGGTGGACATGCATATGGAAAGTGCGCTATTGCCGGCGAACATGCCTGTCAAATCGTCATATGCGGGAATAGTTGAAGTCAATGGGGCTCGAACCTGCAAAATCCAAAGTTCTCATTGAAGGCTTGTATGCACATTTTTGGCCATAAAAAGTGTATGGGGACCGGGGTACTGCCCTGGGGGACATGTATCAATGCAAAAAAAAGTTTTTAAAATGATTGTTTTTAAAAGGAGCACTGATTTTAATGATGCTTAAAGTGAAACATTAAAAATGAGATATTCCTTTAAATATTGTGCCTGGGGGGGGGGTCCCCTTAGTCTGCCTTTAAAGTGGTGCATATGTGTAATGTGTAGAACATGCTACAGCAATAATGACATTTCTAAAAGAAAAAATGTCCTTTAAACTTGCTTGCGGCTGTAATGTATTGCCGGATTATGGCAATATAGATGTAAACTTTTTTTAAAAACAGTGTGGGTTTCCCCCCCCCCCCCAGAAAATACCAGGCCCTTCGGGTCTGGTATGGTATTTAAAGGGGAAAATTTTTAAAAATTGGCGTGGGGTTGCCCCCAAAACCCATACCAGACCCTTATCCGAGTATGCAGCCTGGAGGTCAGGAAAGGGGGGACGAGCGAGCGCCCCTCCTTCTGAACTGTACCAGGCCGCATGCCTGGGGAGGGTGGGGAGGGTGTTTGGGTTCCCCCTCCGAAGCAACTTGTCCCCATGTTGATGAGGACTAGTGCCTCTCCCCGACAACCCTGTCCGGTGGTTTTGGGGTCTGTGGGCGGGGGCTTATCAGAATCTGCAAGCACCGTTTAACAAGGGGGCCCCCAGATCCTGGCCCCCCCTATGTGAATGGGTACCCCTACTCATTCATCAAAAAAAAGTAGTGTAGTGTGACAAAAGACAATAGCCAGTTTTTGACAAGTCCTTTATTAACCACTTCCCTACCCGCCCATGTACATATGACGCCCACAAGGTGGATCTCCCATCCTGGGTGAGCGTCATATGACGTCCTCTCATTCCCGGCCGCCTGGGGGGCGCGTGCGCCCACGGCGTCGCTCGGGACCCGGTGCGAGTGCCTGTTAAAACAACGGGACCGTGCAGGACCGTGGAGCTGTGTGTGTAAACACACAGCTCCACGTCCTGTCAGCGGAGAGGAGACCGATCATGTGATCCCAGTACGGAGGATCACTGATCGGTCTCCTCCCCTTGTGAGTCCCCTCCCCCCACAGTTAGAATCACTCCTATAGGGAACACATTAACCCCTGCAGCGCCCCCTAGTGTTAACCCCTTCCCTGCCAGTCACATTTACACAGTAATCAATTTTATAGCAACGATCGCTGTGTAAATTTGAATGGTTCCAAAAATGTGTCAAAAGTGTCCGAAGTGTCCGCCGCAATGTCGCAGTCACGAAAAAAAAAAAATCACAGATCGCCGCCATTACTAGTAAAAAAAAAAAAAATGCAATACATCTATACCCTATTTTGTAGACGCTATAACTTTTGCGCAAACCGATCAATATACGCTTATTGCGATTTTTTTACCAAAAATATGTAGAAGAATACGTATCGGCCTAAACTGAGTAAAAAAATCGTTATTTTTTTTAAAAAAAGTGATATTTATTATAGCAAAAAGTAAAAAAATATTGTGTTTTTTTTTCAAAATTGTCGCTCTTCTTTTGTTTATAGCGCAAAAAATAAAAACCGCAGGGGCGATCAAATAGCACCAAAAGAAAGCTCTATTTGTGGGAAAAAAAGGACGTCAATTTTGTTTGGGTGTAACGTCGCACGACCGCGCAATTGTTAGTTAAAGCGACGCAGTGCCGAATCGCAAAAAGTGCTCTGGTAAGGAAGGGTGTAAAATGGGCCGGTGCTGAAGTGGTTAAAAATCTTCTTCTTCCCCCGATTCTTCCTCCAATATTCGCCTTCCCCCGCTTCTTCCTCCAGTCTTCGCCTTCTTCCTCTGGTCTTTCTCCGGCTTCTTCTTCCCCCGCTTCTTCCTCTGGTCTTCCTCCGGCTTCTTCTTCCCCCGCTTTGTCCTCCGGTCTTCTACTTCTTCTTCCGCTGCTGCTCCCGTTGACAACCCGCTGAAAAAGAACCTCTGCTGCGATGGGTCGGATGACTTCATTCAGAGACCCCAACCCTTTTGACTTCACCGCTGGGGCATGATGGGTCCGTGATGTCACAAGGGGTCGGAGTCTCCAGATGACGCCATCCAGTAGCTACGCCCCATAGTTATATATGAAATGTGCGCCATGGAAGCGGACAGGTCGGCGGGCCCCAGTGTCAGAGGAGGGTTGTTTTTGTATCTTCTGCGGGTCGGTGGCGGCAGCGGCGGTGAAGGAAGAAGAAGACCGGAGGAAGAACCGGGAGAAGACCGGAGGAAGAAGCGGGGGGAAAAAGACGCCAGAGGAAGACTGGAGGAGGAAGGAGAAGACCAGAGGAAGAAGCAAGGGAAGGAGAATACTGGAGGAAGAAGCAGGGAAAGAAGAAGACATTTTTAATAAAGGACTTGTCAAAAACTGGCTATTAACTTTTGTCACGCTACACTACTGTTTTTGGTGAATGAGTAGGGGGCAGGATCTGGACCCTTGTTAAACACCGGCCAGGGTTGTCGGGAAGAGGCCTTGTCCTCATCAACATGGGGACAAGGTGCCTTGGGGTGGGGGGGGGGGGCTTGTTGTAGTTGGGCATGTGGTGGGTCCAAAACAGGAAATGACAACTTTGTGAGGGCTGCTTCACACAAATTGGTGACAATGCGCATTTGTCATTCATCATAAGCATACATTAGAATATGTGGGCAGGATCACACCAGACTTATACATACATATCTGGGCAAAACACCCCAGTTCTAGATTTGGTGCAAACCCACACTTAATTGATTTATAATGTGATTTATTGGGGTTCCGTTATGTGAAACCCATCAAAAATGTAATTACTGGTGAAAAAGAAACATTTACAGCACAACAGAGGAAGAATCCTCTAGCCAGGGAGCAGGATTGGGATTAAAACCAAGAACCTCAGTGCTGCTAAGCAGAAGTGCTAACCAATTACCCACCGTGCTGCCATGTGTTTGTGGACTTCATCTCTGTGGTGTCACACTGTCCTAAGTCCCACTGGTGCAAGAAGTTAATCAATGCAGATGTACTGTGGAAGGCCAGAGAGACACTGAACAACCTTTCTGGCCTATGCCATCTGTTTTGAAGGCTGGTTATGGCTGATTACTGTCAAAAAGACCCCAAATCTCTCATTTACCTTTAACCACTTCAATACTGGGCACTTTCACCCCCATTCCTTCCCAGACCAATTTTCAGCTTTCAGCGCTGTCACATTTTTAATGACAATTGCGCGGTCATGTAACACTGTACCCAAATTAAATTTTTATAATTTTTTTCACACAAATAGAGCTTTTGTTTGGTGGTATATAATCACCGCTGGGGTTTTTATTTTTTACGCTACAAATAAAAAAAGACAGAAATTTTTCCAAAAAAAATTATTTTTCTTAGTTTCTGTTATAAAATTTTGCAAATAAGTAATTTCTCTTGATACATTTTGACCAAAAATGATGCTGCTACATTTCTTTAGTAAAAATAACCCAAATCAGTGTTTATTTGGTGTTGGCGGTGATGTGGGACAGACAGATTTTTTATTGGGACACAGAAATAGGGACAGGGGTATATCAGTGGTGCTTGGTGTACTATGTGGAGTGATCTGTAACAGCCCTCTGTGTAAAATCATCCTCACACAGAGAGCTGTCACAGATCTGCAGATCCCCCCCCCCCTGCACTAAGCTCTCACTGAGCTCAGCGTGGAGACCTGTCACAGAGACACGTGTCTCTGTTTACATTGTAACGGCTGTGATTGGACACAGCCGTCAGGTGATCGGGAGGGCCAATCACAGCGCCCATATCCTGATCTCTGCTCAGCTGTATCCTGTGATCAAGGCACAGCCATAACCCTGGTATTTAACATCAAAAACATGACGTACTTTCCCAGTTAGGCGGTTGGCAAGTGGTTAAATATTTAAAGAGTATCGTGTGTGTACAGTATGATATCTATATGGAAAGACTTGAGTCCTTGTTCCATAGATATCATACTGTACACCGGGATACAAGTCATCCCATATAGATATCATACTGTACACCGGGATACAAGTCATCCCATATAGATATCATACTGTACACCGGGATACAAGTCACCCCATATAGATATCATACTGTACACCGGGATACAAGTCATCCCATATAGATATCATACTGTACACCAGGATACAAGTCATTCCATATAGATATCATACTGTACACCGGGATACAAGTCATCCCATATAGATATCATACTGTACACCGGGATACAAGTCATTCCATATAGATATCATACTGTACACCAGAATACAAGTCATCCCATATAGATATCATAGTGTACACCGTGATACAAGTCATTCCATATAGATATCATACTGTACACAGGATACAAGTCATCCCATATAGATATCATAGTGTACACCGGGATACAAGTCATTCCATATATATATCATACTGTACACCGGGATACAAGTCATTCCATATATATATATCATACTGTACACCGTGATACAAGTCATTCCATATAGATATCATACTGTACACAGGATACAAGTCATTCCATATAGATATCGTACTGTACACCAGGACACAAGTCATCCCATATAGATATCATACTGTACACCGGGATACAAGTCATTCCATATAGATATCATACTGTACACCGGATACAAGTCATCCCATATAGATATCATACTGTACATCGGGATACAAGTCATTCCATATAGATAGCATACTGTACACCAGGATACAAGTCATTCCATATATATATATATCATACTGTACACAGGAGGATACAAGTCATCCCATATAGATATCATACTGTACACCGGATACAAGTCATCCCATATAGATATCATACTGTACACCGGGATACAAGTCATTCCATATAGATATCATACTGTACACAGGGATACAAGTCATCCCATATAGATATCATACTGTACATCGGGATACAAGTCATTCCATATAGATAGCATACTGTACACCAGGATACAAGTCATTCCATATATATATATCATACTGTACACAGGAGGATACAAGTCATTCCATATAGATATCATACTGTACACCGGATACAAGTCATCCCATATAGATATCATACTGTACATCGGGATACAAGTCATTCCATATAGATAGCATACTGTACACCAGGATACAAGTCATTCCATATATATATATCATACTGTACACAGGAGGATACAAGTCATCCCATATAGATATCATACTGTACACCAGGATACAAATCATTCCATATAGATATACTGTACACAGGACACAAGTCATTCCATATAGATATCATACTGTACACCAGGATACAAGTCATTCCATATAGATATCATACCGTACACCAGGATACAAGTCATTCCATATAGATATCATACCGTACACCAGGATACAAGTCATTCCCTATAGATATCATACTGTACACAGGATACAAGTCATTCCATATAGATATCATACTGTACACCGGGACCCAAGTCATCCCATATAGATATCATACTGTACACCGGGATACAAGTCATTCCATATAGATATCATACTGTACACCGGGACACAAGTCATCCCATATAGATATCATACTGTACACAGGATACAAGTCATTCCATATAGATATCATACTGTACACCGGGACCCAAGTCATCCCATATAGATATCATACTGTACACCGGGATACAAGTCATTCCATATAGATATCATACTGTACACCAGGATACAAGTCATTCCATATAGATATCATACTGTACACCGGGACACAAGTCATCCCATATAGATATCATACTGTACACAGGATACAAGTCATTCCATATAGATATCATACTGTACACTGGGATACAAGTCATCCCATATAGATATCATACTGTACACCGGGATACAAGTCATTCCATATAGATATCATACTGTACACCAGGATACAAGTCATTCCATATAGATATCATACTGTACACCGGGACACAAGTCATCCCATATAGATATCATAGTGTACACCAGGATACAAGTCATTCCATATAGATATCATACTGTACACAGGATACAAGTCATCCCATATAGATATCATACTGTACACCGGGACACAAGTCATTCCATATAGATATCATACTGTACACCGGGATAAAAGTCATCCCATATAGATATCATACTGTACACCAGGATACAAGTCATCCCATATAGATATCATACTGTACACCGGGATACAATTCATCCCATATAGATATCATACTGTACACCAGGACACAAGTCATTCCATATAGATATCATACTGTACACCAGGACACAAGTCATTCCATATAGATATCATACTGTACACCGGGACACAAGTCATTCCATATAGATATCATACTGTACACCAGGATACAAGTCATTCCATATAGATATCATACTGTACACAGGATACAAGTCATTCCATATAGATATCATACTGTACACCAGGACACAAGTCATCCCATATAGATATCATACTGTACACAGGACACAAGTCATTCCATATAGATATACTGTACACCGGGACACAAGTCATTCCATATAGATATCATACTGTACACCAGGACACAAGTCATTCCATATAGATATCATACTGTACACCGGGACACAAGTCATCCCATATAGATATCATACTGTACACAGGATACAAGTCATCCCATATAGATATCATACTGTACACCAGGATACAAGTCATCCCATATAGATATCATACTGTACACCAGGATACAAGTCATCCCATATAGATATCATACTGTACACCAGGATACAAGTCATCCCATATAGATATCATACTGTACACCGGGACACAAGTCATCCCATATAGATATCATACTGTACACCAGGATACAAGTCATTCCATATAGATATACTGTACACAGGACACAAGTCATTCCATATAGATATCATACTGTACACCAGGATACAAGTCATTCCATATAGATATCATACTGTACACCAGGATACAAGTCATCCCATATAGATATCATACTGTACACCGGGATACAATTCATCCCATATAGATATCATACTGTACACTAGGACACAAGTCATTCCATATAGATATCATACTGTACACCGGGATACAAGTCATCCCATATAGATATCATACTGTACAGCGGGATAAAAGTCATCCCATATAGATATCATACTGTACACTAGGACACAAGTCATTCCATATAGATATCATACTGTACACCGGGATACAATTCATCCCATATAGATATCATACTGTACTCCAGGATACAAGTCATTCCATATAGATATCATACTGTACAGCGGGATAAAAGTCATCCCATATAGATATCATACTGTACACTAGGACACAAGTCATTCCATATAGATATCATACTGTACACCGGGATACAAGTCATCCCATATAGATATCATACTGTACACAGGATACAAGTCATTCCATATAGATATCATACTGTACACAGGATACAAGTCATCCCATATAGATATCATACTGTACACCTGGATAAAAGTCATCCCATATAGATATCATACTGTACACAGGATACAAGTCATCCCATATAGATATCATACTGTACACTAGGACACAAGTCATTCCATATAGATATCATACTGTACACCAGGACACAAGTCATTCCATATAGATATCATACTATACACAGGACACAAGTCATCCTATATAGATATCATACTGTACACCAGGATACAAGTCATCCCATATAGATATCATACTGTACACCGGGATACAAGTCATCCCATATAGATATTATACTGTACACAGGATACAAGTCATTCCATATAGATATTATACTGTACACAGGATACAAGTCATCCCATATAGATATCATACTGTACACAGGATACAAGTCATCCCATATAGATATCATACTGTACACCAGGATACAAGTCATTCCATATAGATATCATACTGTACACCAGGATAAAAGTCATTCCATATAGATATTATACTGTACACCGGGATACAAGTCATCCCATATAGATGACATGTGTCCTGTGTACAGTATGATATCTATATGGAATGACTTGTATCCCGGTGTACAGTATGATATCTATATGGAATGACTTGTGTCCCGGTGTACAGTATGATATCTATATGGAATGACTTGTGTCCTCTGTACAGTATGATATCTATATGGGATGACTTGTATCCTGGTGTACAGTATGATATCTATATGGGATGACTTGTGTCCTGGTGTACAGTATGATATCTATATATGGATGACTATATATGGGGATTGACTTGGTGTCCTTGTGTACAGTATGATATCTATATGGGATGTGTATTGTGATCTATATGGGATGACTTGTGTCCTGGTGTACAGTATGATATCTATATGGGATGACTTGTGTCCTGTGTACAGTATGATATCTATATGATATCTATATATGGATATATCTTATGACTTGACTTGTGTCCAGTGTACAGTATGATATCTTGTGTCATGTGTACAGTATGATATCTATATGGTATGACTTGTGTCCTGTGTACAGTATGATATCTATATGGAATGACTTGTGTCCTGGTGTACTGGTGTACAGTATGATATCTATATGGGATGACTTGTTCCTTGTGTACAGTATGATACTATATGGATACTTGTGTCCTGGTGTACAGTATGATATCTATATGGGTCTGGTGATGACTTGTATATGGGATGTCCTGATTGTGTACATATGTATGTATGATATTATATGGGATGACTTGGTGTAAAGTATGATTTCTATTTTGTGTCCTGGTGTATCATATGACTGTGTGTATGACTGTGTGTGTGTGTACATGTGACTTGTGTCCTCTGTACAGTATGATATCTATATGGGATGACTTGTATCCTGGTGTACAGTATGATATCTATATGGGATGACTTGGGATGACTTGTGTCCTGGTGTACAGTATGATATCTATATGGGATGACTTGTGTCCTGTGTACAGTATGATATCTATATGGGATGACTTGTGTCCTGTGTACAGTATGATATCTATATATCTATATATATGGGATGACTTGTATCCTGGTATACAGTATGACTTGTATCCTGGTGTACAGTATGATATCTATATGGGATGACTTGTATCCTGTGTACAGTATGATATCTATATGGGATGACTTGTGTCCTGTGTACAGTATGATATCTATATGGAATGACTTGTGTCCTGTGTACAGTATGATATCTATATGGGATGACTTGTGTCCTGTGTACAGTATGATATCTATATGGAATGACTTGTGTCCTGGTGTACAGTATGATATCTATATGGAATGACTTGTGTCCTCTGTACAGTATGATATCTATATGGGATGACTTGTATCCCGGTGTACAGTATGATATCTATATGGGATGACTTGTATCCCGGTGTACAGTATGATATCTATATAGGATGACTTGTATCCCGGTGTACAGTATGATATCTATATGGGATGACTTGTGTCCTGTGTACAGTATGATATCTATATGGAATGACTTGTGTCCTCTGTACAGTATGATATCTATATGGAATGACTTGGGTCCTGGTGTACAGTATGATATCTATATGGGATGACTTGTATCCTGTGTACAGTATGATATCTATATGGGATGACTTGTATCCTGGTGTACAGTATGATATCTATATGGAATGACTTGTGTCCTGTGTACAGTATGATATCTATATGGGATGACTTGTGTCCTGGTGTACAGTATGATATCTATATGGGATGACTTGTGTCCTCTGTACAGTATGATATCTATATGGGATGACTTGTGTCCTGGTGTACAGTATGATATTTATATGGGATGATTTGTATAGCTGGGTGCGGTCATTGTGGCAGCGGAGGGTTAATATGTCACCTATGTGCCCTTCCATCATACAATAGAGGCTCTGCTGGCTGCAGCTGTATTCATGCAGATTCCAGCCCCGAAATGGGGGGATGTTCCCTTATCTGGCGGCTCTTTTTTATTTGGAATCCTCTACAGTTTCCCTTCGCTTCACTAAACACAACAAACCAAGTCCCTTTGAACCTAATGAAATCAGAGCACCATCACAATCCTTTTGAAAGGATTTCAGTTTTCTGCAGCCTCTGCCTCTCCTCTCCACAATGCCCTTTGCTACATGTTCAAATTAAAACTAATTCCTCTTCTTTTTAATGGGACTGAATTCACTGACCATATGGAATCTTCTGGAAGATGAAAAAGTCTTTATTAGCCTCTTCCTTGTTAATATTCGACATCTTTCTAAAAGTAAAAGAAATCATATTGTTTGATACATAATAAAGAAATAATATCTTTTGATACATAATTAAAGAAGTCATAACTTTTGATAAATAATAAAGAAATATTATCTAAAGATACATAATAACAATAGCACTTTATTCTTATAGAAGTTCTGTTATGTATCCAGAAAAACTTGAAAGTGTTACATTGTTACAGGAACATGTTCCCCTGATCATGGCGGGAACATTATTGTGATAGTTAATAGAGAAGTAAAGAACAAAGACATTTCTTGTAGAGAACAGGCAAACTACACACAGCAGAGAAAAAAAACTGTCCGTGGCCGGTGACAAATAAAGTTGGGTTGGCTTGTTGAACTCCAAGCAGCACCTAAATACCCAGTTGGAATACATATATAGAAGCAGTTTTACCTGCCAGAAGATTTGTAATTCTGGCAATCCAATCTTGAAGCCCAGACCCCCCTGCCAGTCCTTGACCTACACTGGCCAAGCCCAGACCCCCCTGCCAGTCCTTGACCTCCACTAGTCAAGCCCAGACCCCCCTGCCAGTCCTTGACCTCCACTAGCCAAGCCCTGTCCCCCCTGCCAGTCCTTGACCTCCACTAGCCAAGCCCAGACCCTCCTGCCAGTCCTTGACCTCCACTAGCCAAGCCCAGTTCCCCCTGCCAGTCCTCGACCTCCACTAGCCAAGCCCAGACCCCCCTGCCAGTCCTTGAGCTCCACTAGCCAAGCCCAGACCCCCCGCCAGTCATTGACCTCCACTAGCCAAGCCCAGACCCCCCTGCCAGTCCTTGACCTCCACTAGCCAAGCCCAGACCCCCTGCCATTCCTTGATCTCCACTAGCCAAGCCCAGACCCCCCTGCCATTCCTTGACCTCCACTAGCCAAGCCCAGACCCCCCTGCCAGTCCTTGAGCTCCACTAGCCAAGCCCAGACCCCCCCGTCAGTCATTGACCTCCACTAGCCAAGCCCAGACCCCCCTGCCAGTCCTTGACCTCCACTAGCGAAGCCCAGACTCCCCTGCCATTCCTTGACCTCCACTAGCCAAGCCCAGACCCCCCTGCCAGTCCTTGACCTCCACTAGCAAAGCCCAAACCCCCCTGCCAGTCCTTGACCTCCACTAGCCAAGCCCAGACCCCCCTGCTAGTCCTTGACCTCCACTAGATAAGCCCAGACCCCCTGCCAGTCCTTGACCTCCACTAGCAAAGCCCAAACCCCCCTGCCAGTCCTTGACCTCCACTAGCCAAGCACAGACCCCCCTGCTAGTCCTTGACCTCCACTAGACAAGCCCAGACCCCCTGCCAGTCCTTGACCTCCACTAGCCAAGCCCAGACCCGCTGCCAGTCCTTGACCTCCACTAGCCAAGCCCAGACCCCCTGCCAGTCCTTGACCTCCACTAGCCAAGCCCAGACCCCCCTGCCAGTCCTTGACCTCCACTAGCCAAGCCCAGACTCCCCTGCCAGTCCTTGACCTCCACTAGCCAAGCCCAGACCCCCCTGCCAGTCCTTGACCTCCACTAGCCAAGCCCAGACTCCCCTGCCAGTCCTTGACCTACAATAGCCAAGCCTAGACACCCTGCCAGTCCTTGACCTCCACTAGCCAAGCCCAGCCCCCCTGCCAGTCCTTGACCTCCACTAGCCAAGCCCAGACCCCCTGCCATTCCTTGATCTCCACTAGCCAAGCCCAGACCCCCCTGCCATTCCTTGACCTCCACTAGCCAAGCCCAGACCCCCCTGCCAGTCCTTGAGCTCCACTAGCCAAGCCCAGACCCCCCTGCCAGTCCTTGACCTCCACTAGCCAAGCCCAGACTCCCCTGCCATTCCTTGACCTCCACTAGCCAAGCCCAGACCCCCCTGCCAGTCCTTGACCTCCACTAGCAAAGCCCAAACCCCCCTGCCAGTCTTTGACCTCCACTAGCCAAGCCCAGACTCCCCTGCCAGTCCTTGACCTCCACTAGCAAAGCCCAAACCCCCCTGCCAGTCCTTGACCTCCACTAGCCAAGCCCAGACCCCCCTGCTAGTCCTTGACCTCCACTAGACAAGCCCAGACCCCCTGCCAGTCCTTGACCTCCACTAGCAAAGCCCAAACCCCCCTGCCAGTCCTTGACCTCCACTAGCCAAGCACAGATCCCCCTGCTAGTCCTTGACCTCCACTAGACAAGCCCAGACCCCCTGCCAGTCCTTGACCTCCACTAGCCAAGCCCAGACCCGCTGCCAGTCCTTGACCTCCACTAGCCAAGCCCAGACCCCCTGCCAGTCCTTGACCTCCACTAGCCAAGCCCAGACCCCCCTGCCAGTCCTTGACCTCCACTAGCCAAGCCCAGACTCCCCTGCCAGTCCTTGACCTCCACTAGCCAAGCCCAGACCCCCCTGCCAGTCCTTGACCTCCACTAGCCAAGCCCAGACTCCCCTGCCAGTCCTTGACCTACAATAGCCAAGCCTAGACACCCTGCCAGTCCTTGACCTCCACTAGCCAAGCCCAGCCCCCCCTGCCAGTCCTTGACCTCCACTAGCCAAGCCCAGACCCCCCTGCCAGTCCTTGACCTCAACTAGCCAAGCTAGGTCATGAATGACAAATCCTCACTGTGCGCTCTCCCCTCATGCTGGGAAACGCCATGTTGGCGCATGTGTATTGTAGCTGACCCAGACCCCCCTACCAGTCCTTGACCCCCCCCCATTGCAGCAGAGCTTAGCAAGGGACATACCCCCTGTCTGCTGATTGGAATATAAAGCAACAGTACACTGACCTCAGTCCTCACTGCTCACTCTGCTCTCTCCTCCTGCTGGCAATAGCCATGTTGGCACATGTGTTTTGCGGTTGACCCAGGCCCCACTGCCAGTCTTAGACCTCCACATCAGCAGAGCTTGGCCAGCAGCGACATGCACTTAGCCTGCTGATTGGAACAAAAAGCAACAATGGTCTGAAGAGACCTCACGGCTTACTCTGCTCTCTCCTCCTGCTGGCAAGTGCCATGTTGGCGCGTGGTGTATTGTAGCTAACCCAGAGCCCTCTGACAGTCCTTGACCTCCACTGCAGCAAAGAATGGTCAGTAACATCCCCCAGCCTGTTGTTTGGAAAATAAAGCTTCTAGATGGTAAGCTCTAACGGGCAGGGCCCTCCGATTCCTCCCGTATCGAATTGTATTGTAACTGTACTGTCTGCTAGAGTTGCCACCTCATCCCTTTAAAACCCGAACACATATGAATTACACAAGTTCTGAGGCTAATTTAATGCAGATAAAACACCAAGTGAGTTTAATTACCACCTTTATCAGCCACAGAACCTGCGTAATTAATATGTGTTTGGGGTTTAAAGGGATGAGGTGCAACCCTACTGTCTGCCCTCATGTTGCCCTCAAGTGTTGCACAAACTGTTGGCGCTAAATAAATCCCGTATATAATAATAATAATAATAATAAAGCAGCAGTGCACCAATGAGTCCTGACTGTGCAATCTGCTCTCTCCTCCAGCTGGCAAGTGTTTGGCAGCTGACCAGATTCCCCCAGCAAGTCCTTGACCAGTAGAATCGTGGGGTACCGGCGCTAGTTAGTATTTTGCAACAATGTAATAAATTCCTATGGTGAGCTGCAGTTTTATGCAATATAATCACCCATAAGTGACTATTCAAAATAAAGGGGAAGTAAGGTGAAAACCGCGCTGTTCTTACCCATCAAACATTGGGATTGCCACAGCTAGTTTGTACTGTGCTGTGGTCCACCCACAAACTCTAGATCCCTAAAGTGCAGGTGCTAACCTACTGTTTAAATGCCGTGTTCAAATAAATGAAATCAAAAAACAGAAAACCAAAAAATCAAAAAATATCAAGTGCTAATTCCGTGCCTTGATCAGCTGATTCAAAGTGCTTTGTGCATATAGATAACATAGGTCACTATCACGTGATAATTGGCGTGGTGTGTATTAATTGCAAAGTCTAGTGCTTCTACTGTTACTATCAAGTTCATTCCATCAGTAGCCCATCTTCACTGCCCAACGTGATAATACAATGAAATAAATATATATTACATGTGACCTAGGCTTTTCAATAAGATGGAGTAAACATAATCACATCAATTTTTAAAATGGTATACAAATGTGAGAACAAATATTAAAATATTGAAATATTTAAAACAAAAAATATGAGTCCGTGACAACACCGCTTGTGCTTGATTAAACTTTAAATTTTCATAGTGCAGATTTCTTGCTTTGTGACCGTCACCAACTATGTAATGGATCACTTACCAAACCTTGGTAAGTGTAAAGCCTGCGGTTACTTTAGGATAACCAATCCTATCTATGGCCTCCCTCTTTCTCTCAATTCCTGGTGCAGATGGTAAACGGATAGACTCCACAGCAGGTTTCCCCAGAAAATGAGATAATAAACAAGGGGCTTCTAATGGTGAAGTACGTTTTTCAAAGGTTTTTATTTAAAAGTAAAATATCATAAAGACTCACATGGTCCAGTGCCTTAGCTGGCACTAAGCATATCCAGCCTTGTGTTTAAAATCAGATTCCTTTTGGTTGGCGTGCGTCCTGAGCCCCCTTCCTGGTGTGAGGTCCCTCTCCCGGAAGTGACGCAATCGCGTGTGATTACCCAGCAGCCTATACGCGTTTCGCAAAGGGTTTTGCGTCATCAGGAAGCCTTTATCCTTTTTCCTGATGACGCAAAACCCTTTGCGAAACGCGTAGAGGCTGCTGGGTAATCACACGCGATTGCGTCACTTCCGGGAGAGGGACCTCACACCAGGAAGGGGGCTCAGGACGCACGCCAACCAAAAGGAATCTGATTTTAAACACAAGGCTGGATATGCTTAGTGCCAGCTAAGGCACTGGACCATGTGAGTCTTTATGATATTTTACTTTTAAATAAAAACCTTTGAAAAACGTACTTCACCATTAGAAGCCCCTTGTTTATTATCTCATTTTCTGGGGAAACCTGCTGTGGAGTCTATCCGTTTACCATCTGCACCAGGAATTGAGAGAAAGAGGGAGGCCATAGATAGGATTGGTTATCCTAAAGTAACCGCAGGCTTTACACTTACCAAGGTTTGGTAAGTGATCCATTACATAGTTGGTGACGGTCACAAAGCAAGAAATCTGCACTATGAAAATTTAAAGTTTAATCAAGCACAAGCGGTGTTGTCACGGACTCATATTTTTTGTTTTAAATATTTCAATATTTTAATATTTGTTCTCACATTTGTATACCATTTTAAAAATTGATGTGATTATGTTTACTCCATCTTATTGAAAAGCCTAGGTCACATGTAATATATATTTATTTCATTGTATTATCACGTTGGGCAGTGAAGATGGGCTACTGATGGAATGAACTTGATAGTAACAGTAGAAGCACTAGACTTTGCAATTAATACACACCACGCCAATTATCACGTGATAGTGACCTATGTTATCTATATGCACAAAGCACTTTGAATCAGCTGATCAAGGCACGGAATTAGCACTTGATATTTTTTGATTTTTTGGTTTTCTGTTTTTTGATTTCATTTATTTGAACACGGCATTTAAACAGTAGGTTAGCACCTGCACTTTAGGGATCTAGAGTTTGTGGGTGGACCACAGCACAGTACAAACTAGCTGTGGCAATCCCAATGTTTGATGGATAAGTCCTTGACCACACCAGGAACACACCCTCAGCCTGCTGATTGGAAAACAAAGCAACAGTGCACTGACCTCAGTCCTCACTGCTCACTCTGCTCTCTCCTCCTGCTGGCGAGTGCCATGTTGGCGCATGTGTATTGCAGCTGACCTGTACGGCCTCAAACCCCCCCCCACCGCTCTAGCTGTGAGTGCTGCTTTGCAGATGATTTATTTGTGAATTAGAAGGGCAAATTGCACCTTTCTTTGTCAATAGTGTTTATGAAGATTTTCAAAGACATAAGGAGAATACAAATAACATTGTGTGGTAACAAAAGACTAATACAATGCCACTAATCCTCTCCTATACTGAATGCTTCAACAGTAGTATAAAATGGAGAGCAAGAGATACACTTCTTACCATAGGGAAGGGGGGACAAGGTGACCTCTAAGTTACATCTGCGACAATAAGTAAGGTGCAGCAGTTTATCAAATTCCACTTTTCTGACCTTATTTCGTGGTACACCCATATTTAGGTTCTGCAGTCAGTCGGCCCCCTGAATCACAGGGTTCCTCTCCACAACATCCCGTCATTTAAAAAAAAAAAACTACAATAGAAAACTACAAGTCCCATCTGGCACTGCAGCAGAGAGACTTGTAGATATTAAAATATAACTAAATGCAGAAATTAGTTTTAGTTTTGGATAGAGGGGGAGATTCCCCCTCTCTATTTCTCCTGATTACCATTATCATTGATCAGTGGTGGCCCGTCCATTAGGGGCACCCGGGCGCCACCCCCCTCTTTCCACGGCCGCCACATCCTAATTAATAGAAAAAAGAAAAAATCGCGCTATTAAAGTCCAAATAGAAATATTC